>JAQBSW010011073.1:0-21543 GCA_029291075.1 Eudiplozoon nipponicum | reverse complement strand
GTTACAAACTCGGTTAAGGTGCTCTGAATAGAGATTAGTTACTGATACGGGGGCCCTTAAGAGGGCCTGGTAATGCGTTCTCTTGAAGTCTTCAGAGTTGAAGATGTCCTAGAGCCTTGGGTGGACTCTGGTTGAGTTGCCTCTCCCGTGGTTGTGCTGTAATCGCGTTGTGGATAGTGTCCTGCAGGTCCTGCACTCAATTGGCTCGTCTCTCCGGTATCCCGCAACAAGATGAGTCACGGATGTAGTTAGTTGTTGGTGAAACTATCAAATCACCAGCGTAGGTATTGACAGCCGACAGAGCGCACACGTATTGACAGCCGACAGAACGCACACGCGTGAAGCAGGTAGAAGGCAAATGCCACAACTGACTTGCATGGTAAATTACCGTGCTTAAATAGCATGCAATATGTGTACTTGCATACTATTGGTTAAACGTGGTTAAACGTGGTTAAACGGCAATTTGCTTTTTTCTCATTGGTGCAACGTAAATAAATTTGAATTTAATTTACGCAATATGTCGGCGATTGATTTGTGTCGTTACAACACTTTCCTCTCTGAAAAAAAAGAAAAAAAATATTCCTCTCTGCGAGGCTAGATAAGAAATGCATGACAGAGTTCGAACCAAGTTAAGCAAATATATGATGAACCTTAAGTGCTGGGCTTAAATATGCTTGTTGGTTGCTTCAACAATGATATGATGCCAGGTAACCACTAGGGTTTGCTACACAAATTGTTAGCTCTAGTGGACGGTCATAGCACGTGAGGCAAAATAGAGCAGTGTAAGTTTTGGAGCCGCAGCTTGAAAATTTCGAGGTAAATCGCCTCTGAATTTGCCAGGTTTAAGATAAAAACCTAAGCAGGTTGGATCGTTGTCAATGTGTTTGTATACGACCAAAGGAGCTAGAGTGCTCGACGTTGTGTTCATGACATTTGTAGAGTGGTCTTTGTGCAATTGATAAAGTTGAGATATGCATTTAAAGTGGCCTGTACCATGATATGAAGCTGATCACTATTTAGTGTTGCTACACGAAAGCGTTAGCTCTAAGTAGCTGGTCATACCAAAATAGGCAGTGTAATGTCATGTGTGAGAAATACATTATAATGTAAAAATATATACATTAAAATCAAAGGTAATTGCATAAAATATGTACACGAACATTGCCTCAGAGATGGCATAATACCAAAAAACTGTTCCAAAATGCTACACAATTGTTAGCTAAGAACAGCTGGTTATGCCACGTGAGACAAATACTAAAAATAACGAAAGGTTAAAAAAATTTATAGTTAATGTTAATGTTTAAAAAAAATTAATTACGCGTTATACAAAGCAGGTTGAGATTGTGGGCAGACGGAGCCTGAGACGTGTGTAGAAGGTTGAACGCTCTCAGCATCAGGTGGTTCGATAAACGGTTTCAACCTGTCTATGCTTACTGATGTCGGTGTAGCGCCTTGCATAATGATGAAGTATTTTGGCTGTCTTAGTAAAATCGGATAAGGACCGCGATACTTGGGTTGTAGTGGTGCAACAGCATTATTGTTGCGAACGAGTTCTCTCTTGCAGCTGTGGAGCTGTGGGTGAACGAAGACTGGACGAGGCGTGTGTCTCGGCTGCTGTTCGGACATGTTACCAAAATGAAGTCGAAGGCGGGTAGCTTCGTTTTGTGGGTCATCTTGTGCCGGTAGTAGACGTGGGAGCTGACTAGGCAGGCGTAGATCCATGCCATACAAGAGTTGTGACGCAGACGTTTTAATGGATTCTCGAGTACGGGAACGCATGGCCAGCAGAACTAAAGGTAGTGCATCGACCCAGTTGCCATTAATGGAAGAGGATGCTAAAGCTGCTTTGAGTTCCCTATGCATTCTCTCTACCATGCCATTAGCTTAGGGATGGTAGGCAGTCGTCTGGCGTAAGATGCATCCCATGTACCGCAAGGTGGTTTTTTAAACGATCAGATGAGAAGCAAGTGCCTCTGTCCGTGATGACCTCATTGGGAACACCATAATTGGATATCCATGCAGAGATAAAACCGTTAGTTACTTCATCTGCAGAAATGGTGCCAAGAGGTAATGCCGCAGGCCACCGTGTAAATCTATCGATCATAGTTAAAAGGTAGCTGAAACCTTGAACCTTTGTCAGATGAACTATGTCGATGTGGACGATGGCTAGGCGAGAAGTAGACCGAAAATGTTGCAACTTAGAACGAGTATGTCGTGTGATCTTGTTTTTCTGACAAATAGCACACTCTGAGACCCATCGTTTAACATTCTGCCTAAGTCTGTGATCCCAGAAACGATCTGTAAGTAGTCGGACAGTCGCTTGGCTTCCTGGGTGAGAAATTGAGTGAATTGAATCGAAACTTTTCTCTGAAGGCTGGTCGGCAGAATTGGCTTGTTGGGCTGCGTACCTGTGAAGTAAACAATTGGTAAGCCTTCCCACAGACGGCATATGAACTTGGTTGGGTGACGGGCTATTGATCTTTGAATGTGAATGTCACCGCGTTGTTCAGTTCGCAGGAGAGTTGGCGTTAGTGCAAGTTCACTGAGTGCCACGGAGTTGACAGTGAATGGTGACGGCGAAGGTGATTGTAGAGAGACGTCTGGCCTAGACAGGGCATCTGCAATGAAGTTCTGTTTGCCCTTGACGTGAAAGACGTCAAATTGCCATTCGCTTAGACGAGAAAGCTGTCTTTCTACTCTGGCAGGGCACTTGGCGATAGATGAAGTTGCGTTTCGAAGTGCGCTAACTAGTGGTGCATGATCTGGGAAAACAACAAATCTGCTAATGCCAATGATGCTGATTAAATGGCGCACTGCGTCGTGTATGGCGAGAAGTTCTCGGCCGAAAGTGTCGTACCTCGTTTCTACTGGTTGGAGAGTACGCAAGTAGAAACTGATAGGCTTCGAACTCCGTCGATCTCTTGTTCCAAAGTGGCTCCAATAGCGAATTCAGAAGTATCTGTCGTAAGTAGAAATGGCTTTTCGAAATCTGGATGCGTTAGCATTGTGGCATTTGCTAACGAGTTGATGGCAAGTCGAAGTAATTCCTCGTCTTCGAATGACCAAGCAATGATGGAATTTTTGCTAAGTCCTTTTCGGTTCCGCAGGTGCCTGCACAAAGGATAAAGTTGTTTTGAAAGTCCTGGAAGGAACTTGCGATAATAGTTTAGTACTCCCAAGATTTTCTGCAAATCGCTCAAAGTCCTTGGTGACTTGATATTCTTGTTTGAATTCGTCTTTGACAGCAACGGTTGAATACCTTGGGCCGTGATACGATGCCCTAAGAAGTCGACGGATGAAGCTGCAATCTGCGTCTTGTCACAGTTGATCTTGAGTCCGTAGTTGGATAAGCGTGAGAGGACATTTCGTAGATGTTTCGCATGAGATTCTAGATCTGGACTGAATACCATAATGTCATCTAGATATGACATACAATAAGCAGAGTCGTCGCGAAGTATGTTGTCTATGAATCTTTGAAATGTCTGAGTAGCACACTTGAGTCCAAAAGGCATGTAAAGATATTCAAAAAGGCCAAATGGAGTGATGACTGCAGTTTTATCGATATCCTCTGGTGCTACCGGTATGTGATGGTACGCTTGTCTGAGGTCAATCACTGAGAAGAAATTGCTGCCGTTGAGTTTTTCAAGTAAAGTGTTGATATTTGGAATAGGATATGCATCAGATTTTGTCACTGAATTTAGCTTACGGTAGTCTCCGCAGGCTCTGTACGATCCGTTTGATTTTGAGACTAAGTGCAGTGGTGACGCCCATGAACTTTTCGATGGTCTGATGATTCCGTCTTCCAAAAGCCTTGAGAATTCTTCTTGGGCAGCTTTCAGCTTAGCAGGAGCCAATGGTCACTTCTTGAGTGAAATAGGTTGTCCTTCTGTGACGATATGATGCATCGTGTTGGAGACTCGTAGCTCTGACTTGTTAAGATCGAAAAGCGATTTGTATTTTCGAAGAGCTGCTGATATCTCTGTTGAATGATGCACTGGGGTTGGCTGAATGACCTGTAACTCCAAACGCTCGGAGGCAAGTGTCCAAAAGCTTTGTTCAAGTCCGGTGGAGGGGTCGATGATATTTTGATTGGCAAGATCAACAATGAGCCGAAATTTTAGAAGGAAATCAAGGCCTATTATATTATGGGAGACCTTGGCAATGATGAAGTTGTGGGAAAATTCACGTCGTAGACCTATGTTGAGTGTGCGGTATTAGCAGCCATAAGTTGGTATGGGCTCGCCTGTAGCTGTTGCGAGAAGAACGCCTAGCGACATCTCGGCCATTGAATCACCTTTGAGAACTGAGACTGCCACACCTGTGTCTACGATGTACTCTTCGCCAGTTTTGAAATCAAGAAGGTGCAGAAGTTCGTTTGGCTGTTTGGCCGGGTCATGCAAACAAGAAGGCTGGTGATTGCGACCGGCATTGTCTGTTTGGTTCTCTATGTGAAAAATTTGGCGTGGACGAAAGGAGTCGACAGGGATGTCGGATTGTAGTTGGCTTCTTCCCTGTAGCGCCATTGATGCCGTTGATGTGCAGAAAGTACGGTCTTCTACTTCCTGCGCCAGACGTTTCCCGATACTGATGCACCCTTGTGCCTGCGGTCTGTTGTCCTCTCCATCAGCTGTGGAAATTGACCCTCATTCAGAAATTCTTCGGAACGACAAAGACAAACTTGGCAAGCATAAAAAATCTTCTGGTGGTTATAACACCAGTTCTTTGGAGCATATTTATTAAAGGATTGCGGAGATCTCGATCGCCGCCTACCATTATAATTTGACTTGAAAACTAATTTTGGTCGAGAATTCACTTGATTTATCTCCGATTTGGTAATGGCCAATCCTTCTAGAACTTTGGCCATGTTCGCCACTGTTCTCTCTAAGGAGGAGATTCTATCATCTTGCGAGGGTGAAGAAAAGGATGATGGATTCACTTTGGGTTCCAAAACCCTATATTCTAACTCACATCTCTCAGATAAGTCATCTATAGAAAGAGTGTTGGGGAGCTGTCTGGCAAAGAGTTTTAATGTTTGGGGAAGATTGTTAATAAAAACAACCTTAGCCTCATGGTCAGAAATGTTGGTTTTATACCAACGTTTCCGTAATTCCCTCAGTATTTCTATGGGGCCAAGATTTGGCATATCTAACTGCGCATATTTGTTTATTATTTGCTCAGTTTCAGTGGATCCAAGCAAGGATTCTACCTCGTTTTGTAGGCCCAAAATGGGATTAGGTAGCTTCCTAATGGCCTCAAGCTTAGGATAAATCCGTCGCTGCAATTCAGAAGGTAGTTTAGCAAAAACCTTCGACAGTTTTTGATGACTGTCATAATCAGGAAACGGGGAGAAAGCGGAGTCTACGCGCATAAAGAATAGCTCACTATCTCCATCCCAAACAGGAACATCAATATCTAAAATTGGACCTGACATTTTAACAATCTTACGGGATCTTAAAAGCATAAATTAAAAGCAATATGAAAATATATAAATATATTTTAACGAAACGCTTACCCACAAACAGCTTCCACAGTTGAATAAGAGCAGAACAAAAAGTCACTGTTTCCAAAAATCCGAAGTTGAGTTGTTGAGTACGTACGGTGCCGTTTTGAACGTAAAAATGATGAACAAAGGCCCCGTTGGCCTTTGATGCCGATGTGTTATTATTATCCCCACAAATCCACGAATATATACCCAACAGATTTCCCAGAAATCCACAATCAGGGTAAAGAAAACACAAATGTCAATCTATTATTATATCCCCCAACACAAACCACGAATATATATATACCCAAAAAAAATTCACAGATGACCACGATCACGCAAATTTTAATCGATTTTTATTTATACCAAAAAATCAGAACAATAATCAATATCCTGGCGCGGTTGCCAATTTTGTAAACGCCCCGGCTTCAAGTAAATGCCGTACGACGTTACAAACTCGGTTAAGGTGCTCTGAATAGAGATTAGTTACTGATATGGGGCCCTTAAGAGGGCCTGGTAATGCGTTCTCTTGAAGTCTTCAGAGTTGAAGATGTCCTAGAGCCTTGGGTGGACTCTGGTTGAGTTGTCGCTCCCGTGGTTGAGTTGTGATCGCGTTGTGGATGGTGTCCTGCAGGTCCTGCACTCAATTGGCTCGTCTCTCCGGTATCCCGCAACAAGATGAGTCACGGATGTAGTTAGTTGTTGGTGAAACTATCAAATCACCAGCGTAGGTATTGACAGCCGAGAGAGCGCACCCGTATTGACAGCCGACAGAACGCACACGCGTGAAGCAGGTAGAAGGCAAATGCCACAACTGTCTTGCATGGTAAATTACTGTGCTTAAATAGCATGCAATATGTGTACTTGCATACTATTGGTTAAACGTGGTTAAACGTGGTAAAATGGCAATTTGCTTTTTCTCATTGGTGCAACGTAAATAAATTTGAATTTAATTTACGCAATATGTCGGCGATTGGTTTTTGTCGTTACAACACTTTCCTCTCTGAAAAAAAAGAAAAAAAATTCCTCTCTGCGAGGCTAGATAAGAAATGCATGACAGAGTTCGAACCAAGTTAAGCAAAAATATGATGAACCATAAGTGCTGGGCTTAAATATGCTTGTTGGTTGCTTCAACAATGATATGATGCCAGGTAACCACTAGGAATTGCTACACAAATTGTTAGCTCTAGTGGACGGTCATAGCACGTGAGGCAAAATAGAGCAGTGTAAGTTTTTGGAGCCGCAGCGTGAAGATTTCGAGGTAAATCGCCTCTGAATTTGCCAGGTTTAAGTTAAAACCTAAGCAGGTTGGATCGTTGTCAATGTGTTTGTATACGACCAAAGGAGCTAGAGTGCTCGACGTTGTGGTCATGACATTTGTAGAGTGGTCTTTGTGAAATAGATAAAGTTGAGATATGCATTGAAAGTGGCCTGTACCATGATATGAAGCTGATCACTACTTAGTGTTGCTACACGAAAGCGTTAGCTCTAAGTAGCTGGTCATACCAAAATAGGCAGTGTAATGTCATGTGTGAGAAATACATTATAATGTAAAATATATATACATTAAAATCAAAGGTAATTGCATAAAAATATGTACACGAACATTGCCTCAGAGATGGCATAATACCAAAGAACTGTTCAAAAATGCTACACAATTGTTAGCTAAGAACAGCTGGTTATGCCACGTGAGACAAATACTAAAAATAACGAAAGGTTAAAAAAATTTTATAGTTAATGTTAATGTTTAAAAAAAATTAATTACGCGTTATACAAAGCAGGTTGAGATTGTGGGCAGACGGAGCCTGAGACGTGTGTAGAAGGTTGAACGCTCTCAGGATCAGGTGGTTCGATAAACGGTTTCAACCTGTCTATGCTTACTGATGTCGGTGTAGCGCCTTGCATAATGATGAAGTATTTTGGCTGTCTTAGTAAAATCGGGTAAGGACCGCGATACTTGGGTTGTAGTGGTGCAACAGCATTATTGTTGCGAACGAGTACTCTCTTGCAGCTGTGGAGCTGTGGGTGAACGAAGACTGGACGAGGCGTGTGTCTCGGCTGCTGTTCGGACATGTTACCGAAATGAAGTCGAAGGCGGGTAGCTTCGTTTTGTGGGTCATCTTGTGCCGGTAGTAGACGTGGGAGCTGACTAGGCAGGCGTAGATCCATGCCATACAAGAGTTGTGACGCAGACGTTTTAATGGATTCTCGAGTACGAGGAACGCATGGCCAGCAGAACTAAAGGTAGTGCATCGACCCAGTTGCCATTAATGGACGAGGATGCTAAAGCTGCTTTGAGTTCCCTATGCATTCTCTCTACCATGCCATTAGCTTGGGGATGGTAGGCAGTCGTCTGGCGTAAGATGCATCCCATGTACCGCAAGGTGGTTTTGAAACGATCAGATGAGAAGCAAGTGCCTCTGTCCGTGATGACCTCATTGGGAACACCGTAATTGGATATCCATGCAGAGATAAAACCGTTAGTTACTTCGTCTGCAGAAATGGTGCCAAGAGGTAATGCCGCAGGCCACCGTGTAAATCTATCGATCATAGTTAGAAGGTAGCTGAAACCTTGAACCTTTGTCAGATGAACTATGTCGATGTGGACGATGGCTAGGCGAGAAGTAGACCGAAAATGTTGCAACTTAGAACGAGTGTGTCGTGTGATCTTGTTTTTCTGACAAATAGCACACTCTGAGACCCATCGTTTAACATTCTGCCTAAGTCTGTGACCCCAGAAACGATCTGTAAGAAGTCGGACAGTCGCTTGGCTTCCTGGGTGAGAAATTGAGTGAATTGAATCGAAAACCTTTCTCTGAAGGCTGGTCGGCAGAACTGGCTTGTTGGGCTGCGTACCCGTGAAGTAAACAATTGGTAAGCCTTCCCACAGACGGCATATGAACTTGGTTGGGTGACGGGCTATTGATCTTTGAATGTGAATGTCACCGCGTTGTTCAGTTCGCAGGAGAGTTGGCGTTAGTGCAGGTTCACTGAGTGCCACGGAGTTGACAGTGAATGGTGACGGCGAAGGTGGTTGTAGAGAGACGTCTGGCCTGGACAGGGCATCTGCAATGAAGTTCTGTTTGCCCTTGACGTGAAAGACGTCAAATTGCCATTCGCTTAGACGAGAAAGCTGTCTTTCCACTCTGGCAGGGTACTTGGCGATAGATGAAGTTGCGTTTCGAAGTGCGCTAACTAGTGGTGCATGATCTGTGAAAACAACAAATCTGCTACTGCCAATGATGCTGATAAAATGGCGCACTGCGTCGTGGATGGCGAGAAGTTCTCGGCCGAAAGTGTCGTACCTCGTTTCTACTGGTTGGAGAGTACGCGAGTAGAAACTGATAGGCTTCCGAACTCCGTCGATCTCTTGTTCCAAAGTGGCTCCAATAGCGAATTCAGAAGCATCTGTCGTGAGTAGAAATGGCTTTTCGAAATCTGGATGCGTTAGCATTGTGGCATTTGCTAACGAGTTGATGGCAAGTCGAAGTAATTCCTCGTCTTCGGATGACCAAGCAATGATGGAATTCTTGCTAAGTCCTTTTCGGTTCCGCAGGTGCCTGCACAAAGGATAAAGTTGTTTTGAAAGGCCTGGAAGGAACTTGCGATAATAGTTTAGTACTCCCAGGATTTTCTGCAAATCGCTCAAAGTCCTTGGTGACTTGATATTCTTGATTGAATTCGTCTTTGACGGCAACGGTTGAATACCTTGGGCCGTGATACGATGCCCTAAGAAGTCGACGGATGAAGTTGCAATCTGCGTCTTGTCACAGTTGATCTTGAGTCCGTGGTTGGATAAGCGTGAGAGGACATTTCGTAGATGTTTCGCATGAGATTCTAGATCTGGACTGAATACCATAATGTCATCTAGATATGACATACAATAAGCAGAGTCGTCGCGAAGTATGTTGTCTATGAATCTTTGAAATGTCTGAGTAGCACACTTGAGTCCAAAAGGCATGTAAAGATATTCAAAAAGGCCAAATGGAGTGATGACTGCAGTTTTCTCGATATCCTCTGGTGCTACCGGTATGTGATGGTACGCTTGTCTGAGGTCAATCACTGAGAAGAAATTGCTGCCGTTGAGTTTTTCAAGTAATGTGTTGATATTTGGAATAGGATATGCATCAGATTTTGTCACTGAATTTAGCTTACGGTAGTCTCCACAGGCTCTGTACGATCCGTTTGATTTTGAGACTAAGTGCAGTGGTGACGCCCATGAACTTTTCGATGGTCTGATGATTCCCTCTTCCAAAAGCCTTGAGAATTCTTCTTGGGCAGCTTTCAGCTTAGCAGGAGCCAGTGGTCGCTTCTTGAGTGCAATAGGTTGTCCTTCTGTGACGATATGATGCATCGTGTTGGAGACTCGTAGCTCTGACTTGTTAAGATCGAAAAGCGATTTGTATTTTCGAAGAGCTGCTGATATCTCTGCTGAATGATGCACTGGGGTTGGCTGAATGACCTGTAACTCCAAACGCTCGGAGGCAAGTGTCCAAAAGCTTTGTTCAAGTCCGGTGGAGGGGTCGATGATCTTTTGATTGGCAAGATCAACAATGAGCCGAAATTTTAGAAGGAAATCAAGGCCTATTATATTATGTGAGACCTTGGCAATGATGAAGTTGTGGGAAAATTCACGTCGTAGACCTATGTTGAGTGTGCGGTATTGGCAGCCATAAGTTGGTATGGGCTCGCCTGTAGCTGTTGCGAGAAGAACGCCTAGCGACATCTCGGCCATTGAATCACCTTTGAGAACTGAGACTGCCGCACCTGTGTCTACGATGTACTCTTCGCCAGTTTTGAAATCAAGAAGGTGCAGAAGTTCGTTTGGCTGTTTGGCCGGGTCATGCAAACAAGTAGGCTGGTGATTGCGACCGGCATTGTCTGTTTGGTTCTCTATGTGAAAAATTCGGCGTGGACGAAAAGAGTCGACAGGGATGTCGGATTGTAGTTGGCTTCTTCCCTGTAGCGCCGTTGATGCCGTTGATGTGCAGAAAGTACGGTCTTCTACTTCCTGCGCCAGACGTTTCCCGATACTGATGCACCCTTGTGCCTGCGGTCTGTTGTCCTCTCCGTCAGCTGTGGAAATTGACACTCATTCGGAAATTCTTCGGAACGACAAAGACAAACTTGGCAAGCATAAAAAACTTCTGGTGGTTATAACACCAGTTCTTTGGAGCATATTTATTAAAGGATTGCGGAGATCTCGATCGCCGCCTACCATTATAATTTGACTTGGAAACGAATTTTGGTCGAGCATTCACTTGATTTATCTCGGATTTGGTAATGGCCAATCCTTCTAGAACTTTGGCCATGTTCGCCACTGTTCTCTCTAAAGAGGAGATTCTATCATCTTGCGGGGGTGAAGAAAAGGATGATGGATTCACTTTGGGTTCCAAAACCCTATATTCTAACTCACATCTCTCAGATAAGTCATCTATAGAGAGAGTGTTGGGGAGCTGTCTGGCAAAGAGTTTTAATGTTTGGGGAAGATTGTTAATAAAAACAACCTTAGCCTCATGGTCAGAAATGTTGGTTTTATACCAACGTTTCCGTAATTCCCTCAGTATTTCTATGGGGCCAAGATTTGGCATATCTAACTGCGCATATTTGTTTATTATCTGCTCAGTTTCCGTGGGTCCAAGCAAGGATTCTACCTCGTTTTGTAGGCCCAAAATGGGATTAGGTAGCTTCCTAATGGCCTCAAGCTTAGGATAAATCCGTCGCTGCAATTCAGAAGGTAGTTTAGCAAAAACCTTTGACAGTTTTTGATGACTGTCATAATCAGGAAACGGGGAGAAAGCGGAGTCTACGCGCATAAAGAATAGCTCACTATCTCCATCCCAAACAGGAACATCAATATCTAAAATTGGACCTGACATTTTAACAATCTTACGGGATCTTAAAAGCATAAATTAAAAGCAATATGAAAATATATAAATATACTTTAACGAAACGCTTACCCACAAACAGCTTCCACAGTTGAATAAGAGCAGAACAAAGAAGTCACTGTTTCCAACAATCCGAAGTTGAGTTGTTGAGTACGTACGGTGCCGTTTTGTACGTAGAAATGATGAACAAAGGCCCCGTTGGCCTTTGATGCCGATGTGTTATTATTATCCCCACAAATCTACGAATATATACCCAACAGATTTCCCAGAAATCCACGTTCAGGGTAAAGAAAACACAAATGTCAATCTATAATTATATCCCCAAACACAAACCACGAATATATATATATATACCCAAAAAAATTCACAGATGACCACGATCACGCAAATCTTAATCGATTTTTACCCCAAATAGATGAAAAAGGAAGTCAATTTTATTTATACCAAAAAAATCAGAACAATAATCAATATCCTGGCGCGGTCGCCAATTTTGTAAACGCCCCGGCTTCAAGTAAATGCCGTACGACGTTACAAACTCGGTTAAGGTGCTCTGAATAGAGATTAGTTACTGATATGGGGGCCCTTAAGAGGGCCTGGTAATGCGTTCTCTTGAAGTCTTCAGAGTTGAAGATGTCCTAGAGCCTTGAGTGGACTCTGGTTGAGTTGTCGCTCCCGTGGTTGAGCTGTGATCGCGTTGTGGATGGTGTCCTGCAGGTCCTGCACTCAATTGGCTCGTCTCTCCGGTATCCCGCAACAAGATGAGTCACGGATGTAGTTAGTTGTTGGTGAAACTATCAAATCACCAGCGTAGGTATTGACAGCCGACAGAGCGCACACGTATTGACAGCCGACAGAACGCACACGCGTGAAGCAGGTAGAAGGCAAATGCCACAACTGACTTGCATGGTAAATTACCGTGCTTAAATAGCATGCAATATGTGTACTTGCATACTATTGGTTAAACGTGGTTAAACGTGGTTAACGGCAATTTGCTTTTTTCTCATTGGTGCAACGTAAATAAATTTGAATTTAATTTACGCAATATGTCGGCGATTGATTTGTGTCGTTACAATACTGACCTTTCATTAAATGGTTGCGCGTCACATGTGCGTGTGTGTATATATACCTCAAATGGTGTGTCGAATTATAAATGTAAACGCATCTTAGATCGTCATTCTGTTGGGTGCGGCTTCAACGTTTTCTGTTGTCATCTATATCAAAGTTTCACGTCAAAGAATACTTATGAATGCCGGTTTGGCAACACAGTTGTTCTAGGTAAATGGAAATCTTATAATCTGAGTGTAAATTGCATATTGCATTTTATTACCGATAATGCGCTGTGTACTGAACAATCCGTGACTGTTTCCGGAAAGTTTTCTCTTTAAAAATATTATCTTTCTTTCCTCAGGGAAGGGAAGTGCGTCAGACATTAATTTTTGCGCTTGGAAGTAAATTGAATGACGTAATAAAAATCGTTAAACATGTTATTTATTAGGGTGCCATATAAATGTTTAAAATATCTAATGATTATAAATAACTTTTTTTGCTGAGTATTGCGATATATTTTTTGAAGGATTGCGAAGTGCAAGAGTCAGTGTGATGAATAACACGATTTACGATCGTGGGTTTTCGCAAGATCAGTTTCGAAATGACCCGATTGATCTCCGTTTTCGTGTACGCACTGAGTTCGTTTTTTTCATGGCTGTGTGCTGATTCGAATTCCGAAGACTTCAACATCGTTTATACCAACCACTGGAAATGAGGTGCGAACAAAACTTTCGTTGACTTGCAAGGTTACAATTCCGACTTTCCGGAATCATCATCAGGCCTCTAATCACACATACACAGTACAATGCTCACTTAAGCAAATTTGCTTAAATTGCTTTCGTTAGAAAACCCAAAATCTTGAAATTTCATTTTTTTGTTCGTTTACCAGTTTGTACTATTTATTATTAAGACTTGAAAAATTCAAAAAGTGCTATCGCACATACTTTGACAAATGTAAACAATAAAAGATTTCGAGAAAGAAGAGGGCTGATCTTTGGCGTTCAAAAACATTGCTCTTTGTGCACTAAATGCGATGTTTAACGTCACACTGATTTAATTTGTTCTCATGATTTGTTTTATTATTCTAATAATTATTTAGGAATGCTGAATTCCGATGTATTGAAATTTTCAGTCTGCCATTGTTCTCTCGGAACAGTTGAAAGTCGAGTAGAGAATGCATGCTGCCTTTTTCTTCCTCCAATGTAAATTCGATATCTGGATCGGCGTTGATGGCCTGATCTAAAAGATCTCTAGGATTTACAGCTCTTGAAATAAAGATCGTCACGCCGTCTAAATACTTTCTACATATACAATCATATTCTGTAGGCCGGTTGTTTTCTTGGTGATACATTTAAATATCCGCTAGGAGTGGTGCTATACAACCTCCCATGGCAACACTGACGAACTGATGACAGTACTCTTCATTTAATAGAA
The DNA here is from genome assembly GCA_029291075.1 of Eudiplozoon nipponicum. NCBI lineage: Eukaryota > Metazoa > Platyhelminthes > Monogenea > Mazocraeidea > Diplozoidae > Eudiplozoon > Eudiplozoon nipponicum. The sequence continues at coordinate 7,692 of JAQBSW010011073.1, read as the reverse complement.
ATTGAAAGTGTTCTGCGCAGGTAAATATATATTGTCTTATGTTCTTTGTACTTATCGTACAATCCGGATATTCTCCTTGGATTAAGTTGCAGAAAATCATCGTTGTCTTTGGAAATAGAATGCTTGTGAACAACAGTTTAACATCTACTTAGACCATTGTTGCTTTTATGGCGTTCTTGTTTTTCAATTCTTCTGTTAGTTTGAAAGAAACTTGAACAATTACCTTCTCCTTGTTACACCCAACAAGGGAATGGATATTAATCGATTCCTTTTCGTGCAACATATTTCTTTTAAATCTTTAACGGAGTATGTGCTAATGATGCTTCTACTTGCCTGCAATAGTCTGCACGAGAACTTTGGGCATAAGTGCTGTGCGGTGATCACCAATAACATTATTGTATGCAATGGAGGAACTCAGAGACTTGTTTGAACCTTCAGTAATTACGGCTTTCCATATTGATTCGTGAGATTCGTACCACTCGGTTTTGTTTTAAGACTTATTCTTTATTTTTTTAGCCAGAATCAGCAATAGATATTGCGACGTATTTTTCAATATTTCTCAGGTTGTAGTTGATTTTTGTTTGCATTTATATTGACAATGTATTATATATATATATATATATATATATATATATATATATATATATATATATATATATGCGTGTTTGTAAACTGAAATTTATTTAGCAGTAAATTAAAAAAAACATTGTATTTAATCCGTTGCACAACAGCAAAACTATGGTAAATCATTCATACTGAAACGTTTCAAAATTCCATGATCATCTACAGAGCATGACCGAGAGCTGACAGACGATAGATAAGTCGCAATTTATATATTAAGTACGGAAAATCAGAAAACATTATATTTGACTGGAGATCTCAGTTGTACAATTTCTTTGCTATCTATTTAATTATTCCTCTACAGCCTTAATCCTACTGCTTTCTCCTACTTCATTAAATCCACGCAGTTCTTTCGATACGAAATCTTAAGCTAACTGGTTATTACTCGTGTATGCATTATGTATACAAAAGCTTAAATCAGAATATAAACCTTCATTTTAAAATAGCCAGTGCTAATCTATTTTTCAAAATTGGTTCGCAACTTACAAGAGATGAGAGAACAAGTCAAAGTCGATTTAACCTTGGGATTTAACTGATACTAACAGTTGACAATCTGGAAAGAAATTACTCGAAATTTTTTGGTATGAAAGTTTAAATCACATACAATAGGTATGAATCATGGTGGTGGGGTTTATCTGTAGTGCGACAGCTATCTGCGACAAATCAGGTTGTTAATTAGAGGTTGCTAAATAAATACGGGAGTCTGTAGATGGAGAGCGTACGCTATTTTTTGAAATCTTTAGACTATACGAACGAAATATGCATATGACCTCACAAATACGAATTATTTAAAAAAAAATTGTACTGATGTATTTTTATTTTTAAATTAGCATATTGCGGCCGTTTAGACATGACAATTTGCTTTGAATGTAAGTTCTTTACTAAATCTATTTTTACTATGGCAACTATTGTTAAATTAGATGCTTGTGAAAATCAATTTTTCCAAGGAATCTTGTCATATCTTGTTCTCGTGGCACGTTGCCATAAATAATAAATTGAATCGTGGATATCATGGGTATTTTCGATATAATTAAAAACTGTTCTGCAAGCTACTGTTGAATAGATAATTTTTCTATGAAATTTAAATAACTTACTTTCTTAAATTGAATCTTTATTATTTTTCTTGTGTTGAAGTCATTATTTGATCCTCAACCAGTGCTTTCATGACAGAGAAATTGATAAGATAAAACTTTCGTCAGACAATTTAAATTAAGTTGATAAAAAATAGTTATAAATGACAACAAAAGAGATATTGGTAGGCTCCAGTATTTTCACGAAAGATCGCGCCTATGATTTTTATTAAAAACATACTGATTAAATGATAAAAATAAAGAGATAATTTTAATAATGCCGATTAAAAACGTCAAATTGCGAAATATTTCCAAAATTCGATAATATATTCCGTATTTTTAAACAATAAATATGCAAATAACCGAAATACAAAACGGGACGAAATTCTGTTATTCAAAGATAAGTTGGAAAAATTTTGGTTTTTATCGTTTAGTTAAACATGTTTATTGATAACAGAAAATAATTTAATTAGAATGAACAGTAAAGAAATCATCCACAAACAATATTGAACCATTACACCCAGTTGTACTATATCATATTAATCCTAAATGATATCCAATACAGTAATAAATGATAATATATTGCTATTATTAATATTATTATTAATATTTGCACGTTGTGGATATTTTAATAATTAATTTCTATTTTGGACATATGCTTGAATATGTAGCAGTATAAACCGGTCAGGATTCTGCACTTTTATTTATGTACAGTCTTAATTTATTGCAGCTACATTGACGATAGTTCCTTTACATTTTAATGTAATCATTAACATTTCTGTCTAAACGAATGTCGGAATATGCACTGATAATAATTCGGATACTAACAAAAATACTTTCGTAATGGTTGTCGAAAATGTTAATGTAAACGGCTATTACATTTCATTTAAATTTTTTGTTTCCATTTTAAAACGCAATGAGAAAGTTATTGGAAATATAATTTAATTAGTTATTCGACCATGAACTCTGAAGTTACACATAATGCACTTGTTATAGTAGAAAAGAGAAAAATGTTTTTCAATTAAATGTTCAACTTATATTTTCGCTTTTTATCTTAAATATGAATAGGTGAACAGGTTTATGTCTAAAATGTTCATATATTATATTGATACGGTACACTGCAACGTAGGTATCTGCAATTCAGTTGGCGATGAGAAGAGTGCTCAATCACGCTTACCGGTTTAATGCCCTGGCTTTTTAAAAACTAGAGTGTAGTTGGCTGTCGAAATTCTCTACGTGTAGATCCGTTTGAGACTTTTGAGTTCGTCTTTGCCATGTACAGAATAGGATCCGAGGAAGGCTGAAGTATTGATGGTGTTCGTAATTCGCATTATATCAATGCCAAGGCTATGTTTCGTTGAATAAGTTAGGATAGCGGAAATTTTGCTTGTTAGTTACGCTTTTATCATTGGAACTTCAAGAATTTCATGCTTACATAAATATGTGACTGCTGTTAACACAAATATAATGTGATGTCATTTATGAATATCTAGTAGATCACGACGTTTAGTAACAAACGATTTCCCCGGATTACCCAGCGTGCCCACGTAATGCAAAGCATCTGGTTCCTAAATGCGATAGACTGCGACTAATATGGTTACTTTTTGGCCAGTTGGAGTTAAAGAAAGAAAATGTATTCTTTTCACAAATAACACGAACATACCTTCGTCATGTATCAACTGAATCATCTGTTTAATAATTGACCAATCAATGAATACAGTTAGTATTGTGAGGCATGGATATTACTGTAGGACTGAGTATGATCCCGGGTAATAAACTGATTAATAATCTGTCTATATATTTTGAACATACAAAAGGTAATTGCTACTTGAAAAATATTACAGAACCAAACACATCGTCTGCTCTGGTATGGTACCAAATAAAAAATGTAATCAATACAGACAGTGTTAGCTGTAGTAATTAATCCTCCCGCTTTTAGCAAATGAAAACGATACTAAAACCGGAAGCGATTCAGCATACAAATGAAAGTGTGATGGATTATAAAAGGCAATGCCAAATGTAAATTTTAGCTCCCTGCATGACGTAGTCTATTTTTTAAGAGGAAATATGAAAATTGAAAACAAGCGCGTAAATGCTCACCATGTAGGCCTAAGACATTAAAAAGTAAAAAGGACACTTTAAAAAATTTTTCGGTGTATGTTAGACCACCGCATTTAATATTGAATGGTGCTTTTGTATAGCCATAGCTGCGATTGAAATAGTAATCTACAATAAGATTGTTTCATCATAAAATGAATGGATGGATTAATAGTCTGTGGTATAATTATTAAATGTCTGAACTATTACATATGTATGAAATCTTAATAAGCATACGAAGGAGAATTCATTGAAATTTATAGTGTAGTCGACCCTTACGTCACATTTGGTATAATATGAAAGAACTTTTCATATTACTTATTATATCATGTGAGACAAACAAAAGAGTAGTGTTTGAATCGTATGGAATCATTTAGGCTTGAGCCGTGATATTAATGCATGAGTGGCGCTTAAAAAAGTAAAATGTGAAACGACTGCCAGTCGCACGCACTGACGCGCTTCAACCTTCAATAATCATCATAAGAGGGCGACTGGCGATCGCTAACTCTGATGATGATCATCGAAGATCAAAACGCGTCAGTGCGTGCGACTGACAGTCGTTTTGCTATGTTATCCGACGATTGATTAAATACAATGGGATTGATGTATACTTCAAGCTTGCAAACTTGATTTAAAAATTGTTACCACCACCCGCGCAATCAATAATTGTTAAAAAAACTGTGGTTTATAAAACTAAAAATGAATTCGGAATGTACAGCACACAATGTCAATTAGCTGAAATAAACCGCTGGTTATATTAGATATGAAATACATTTTAAAGTTTGTATTTCATTGTGCTTAGTCGATTCAACGAACGTTATCAACGTTTCGATGCAAAGTGATGTAGACGTCACCCAGGCCGCGGCAACAAAGTGTCCTTGCAGTCGAAGTTAAGCGAATATAGGCTGGTCCGCTTTAGGTAGTAGTGATAGCATAAGACTATTTTATTAAAAAACATGCATCCCTAAATAATTATGGAGAAAAATATGTGATGTGAACATAAAGAAAAAGCGATAAATCCAGTAAACTACAGGCCGATTTATATTCGAGTAAATCATTTCAATAGAGCGCGGTATCCAAAATATTGACGTGAAGAATTAAAAATAGGTGGCTTCCCGGATGCCTTATACACAACTGCTATTTTTACACAAAATAAAACGTCAGCTAAACATATATGTATATAAATGCTAAGCTCTCTGCAATCAAACTGTCCAACATTTTTCGTTTTTGCATTTGTAAGAGCTGCTCAGTGCGCTTTGTAAGCCGAACTGGTTGGTGAAATAAAAGGCGAATTCTAAAGCAATCTAAAGTAAATATTGCTGGTAAAGACAGAAATATTCCGAAACAGCTGAACATATTATTTAAATCCAATTTGCGATTTTGATATAAACACAATTTATATTATATATATATATATATATATATATATATATATATATATAATATTAGTAGTACAAAATTAAGATAGGGCAATCCATCCAGTGGTTCGGTTTCGTCCTTATTTGAAACTATTCAAGCACTGGCAAGAATTCTTCTGCAAACAGGGTTAAAATCTTAGCACATCTGCTACGGAATCCGTGATTCTTGTCACAGAGCCATTCTGTTGCACAAAAGGACACCGGCTTCGTATTTTTTAGGAACTATTTTAGTACTCTCTAAAAATTGCGTTTTAATTTCTAAACAAATAACAAATATTTATGTTCGGGAACGGAAAATCAATCATATTTATATTGCTATATAATTTTTCCTTGAAAACTAAGCATGTTATACCGGAGCAACTGCAATTCATCTAATAGATTGATTTTTTCAATTGGAAACAGACCAAATCTTACAGAATTTTCGCGACCATATCTTGAGTCGGGGCAAATTTTCTTTGTAGTCTTACATGTATGCACTGCGAAACCACTGATTCCCAATACACACAATTTGCACTTGAATCCAATCTAATGGTCTCAATTAAATTCTATGCCCTGTGGAGCCTACTTGGCGTCTATTTCGACCTAGTGTTCTAACTAGCCACTCCCGTCCTGTTATTATATAACAAATACCATACCACTTCTGGAAAGATATAGAATTTGAGATTTGTGGCATATTGTCAGTTCTGTAATGAACGCTTGGGGCAGGATAAGTAGATTTTTATGTTGAATAGTTGGCAGATAAGCTCAACCTGATGGAAAGGCCAAAATTAATGAAAATTGGGTGTAGCTTGAGACAGGGGTGGTGCAGTGTAGGAGTACAAAACTCTGAAGCAAATGTGCCCTGGTTCGAGCAATTGGCACCAAAAATTCCAATAAGTATGAGAATAACTAACTGTACGTTCGAAACCGGTCTACTTGATAAGTTGCGTTTTACAGCTTAAAATATTTTTGTTTCTACTGACGGAATACTTATAAAAATGTTGTTTCATCAGGTGGCACGGAATGCATGGTATAATGACAAGTCGGCGTTGGCTAATTAGTAACTATGGTCGAAATGATGCTAAATACGCTCCATTTTAATGAAAGGCTAACAAAATGATAAAGCATTATAATATTCAAATTTGCATGTTGCGTACATCGGAGATGGCGCAAAAATGATTGCAAGTCTCCGAAGAATATGCGCCCAAGTATGAGCCTATGTAAAGGCAAATTCTATACAGTATGTGATTATTACCAAAAAAGTACGAAAGGATTTTCCCGATTTCATTTTGTAGCTTGATCAAGTTTAAACCGACAGACTATATATATATATATATATATATATATATATATATATATATATATATATATATATATATATAGCATTCGCCTGAACATTGCTTTTGTAAATATTGCTAACCAACTCGCAGATAGGTAACCAGTCCTTTCATTATTGGTTAAAACCAACTATTTAAATCAGCTTTTTGTACTTCCTCTAAGCAATAATCAAATTTTCTCGCCTTTATTATATCGTATATTAGCAAATGTTAGGAGAACGTGCTGGCACATGTCAGATTTCCTTGTTTTTCAACAAATCACGTTAAAAGACCATTTTGTGTACATTAATTTATAGCGAAGTGCAGAAGACCTATTTTTATGACGGCTTCGAAAAAATAAATCTAACAATCATTGTGAGCTGAATCTCAGCTTTGCCAGTAAAGTCATCCATTGCAATCCCTTCAATACTACTTAATGACGAAGCGTTTCAATTGAATTATTGGATGATATCTTTTCAGTTTTATCAGACTGTCCATGAAAACAAGGTTGTATTAGGCAAGCATTAAGTAAATATTATCACAGTTAGCACCATTCATGTAACTAATAATATCGGGATCATGACGCATTTGAAAAAGTATTTGTGTATTTCCATATTATTTTAATGCAACACAACTGTCTTATAAGTTTGAAATTAATGCTTTTCATGTGATATGACCCGACGGATAAACGACGAACCTTCAGCATTAAGCAAAATTTACAGTAACGATAGAGTACATATCTTGGAAAGTCTAGTTTAATTCCTAATTTTTTAATCATAAATGTTTTATAATTTACAAAATGTCGTAATATATATTAGTTTTTCCTAAATACAAAAAGAGTTCTTTATTAATGCTGTTTGAACTATCAATAAATTCTACATTCTTTAGCGTAGTATGTTTGAAATATAATTTTCAAATTTATTGTCTTATATCTAGAAGTTTAACAAAAATATCACGCATTATTCCACGGAAACGATCGGACTACGTTGGTTATTAATTGAAATCTTATAAGTAAAGAGACGCATAAACAAACTTGATAGTTTTATATCCGTCTTTTTGGGTGCATTCGAAATTTACTTTAACAAACTATCATACTTCAAATGAAATAGGCTTGGGAATTAACAGAATGAAATAAATCCCAAATTTTTAAGACAAAAGCATAAAAATTAAAGTACAATTCCAACCTATGCA
>JAQBSW010011072.1:0-21547 GCA_029291075.1 Eudiplozoon nipponicum | reverse complement strand
TCTAGGATATAAATTTGTTAAACTTTTTCTGCCACCTTATTTTGCATGATCTTAAAATGAAGAAGTGTTACTAATATAAATAGAATTTATTTTTTATAAAAATTTTGAAAATTTAAGGTCCTGAAAGGTATTTTCAAATCTTCTTGTTGTGAAATTTTCAAATTCAACGAGACTACGCGTTCTACCATACGTGATTAAATCACGTTCGTATGAAAAAAATTAAAAAGCTCCTTATTACCTTATTCCCGCAAATAAAAATAGCAGTAACTCACGCCAAAATAGTCAATCAGTAAATTCCTGTTTACAAAAGCGATATAAGAACGAAACTTATGCTTCATTTTAACGATCAGACAATAAAAAATATAAAAAACAGAAATTATTACATATATTCACTCGTTTTGAAATAATTTTGATTTAACGAACATCCAACAAACAGTTGAATAATGGCTGTGGATTCTTATTTTATATAGACTAGCGTTTGTTAGGGTAAGATTCCGCTCTCGATCAACATTCCACGCAAACATTACATTTATAACACTAATAATTGTATTACTATTAATAAAAATATTACTAATAGTATTTCTACTATTAATACTACTATTACTACTACTACACTATTAGCCTACTACTACAAATACTAGTACTGATATCACTAGCAATACTGCTACCACCACCACTACTACTATTATTATTATTTTTATTATAACTGCTTCTAAAACTAATACTAATACTGCTACTATAACTAATACTACCAGTACTATTTCTTCCACTACTATTAACATCATCTACATAACTGTGAAATATAGTTATGTTTGGGCTTTTAATTTTGATTTGTTCGCTAATACAGATTGGATAATAGAGACCGTATAAGTCTGACATATCCACAATAAACTAATTCGTAATAGAAACCATAGCAGTGCTGACTTACTTCCAATGTAACCAAAAATCCATAAAGACGAATATATATCTCATCAACGGTATGGTCGATTTTGAAATCACGGAAAAACACAGTGGATCTCGTCCAAATCGTGTATTTTTTCAGCACTTAATTGCTCACACATTTGGCGCCAATACGCAAAAATAAAATAAAATTTTAAGACCGTTCTCACGTATGTTCAATAAATTGGAAACCCATGAAAAATGCAACTGTGAATTTTATTTTTGCTTATTATGTCTATCTGAAATAAATTAAAATATTTGCTCACTGCAACCTCACCCTATATAGTTCAAGTGAGTATTTTCGTGGAATAAATTACAAAAAAATATACATTCCACAATATATATATATATCCATATATATGTATATATATGTATATATATATATATATATATATATATATATATATATATATATATATATATAAATCGATGATGAGACACTGTTGCACTAGGTAGAATTTAAATGAGAATGAGACTAGAACTTATATATATATATATATATATATATATATATATATATATATATGATTATTTTATTTACTGAGTATAATTTCACGTATATGCTGTAGGTATAAGCAGAACACGGCATGACTTAGTAAATGAAATTTATCAATCATTGTGGTCATGCACTCTTTGGAATCTCACCACATACAGCTGCAATTGCCTGAAATATAAATCAGATATTTCAGTAGATTTATAACTGTGTCTATGGCTAAAGAGCTGATGGACGGCACAGTTGACAACTGGAGTGAAGGAAAATTGCATATTTAACGCCTGTATTAGATTGAACAGCAAGTATTCATTCGCAATTACTCGCCATTTCATTCAGATCTCGCACCTATATTCAACTGGTATAGCTTTAAATATCCCCAATAAACGAAGAAGCAAAAATATGCCAATAATTTAAAACGCGCTGTAGAAAAACGAAATGAAGTCAGATTTATAAAAGCATGGAAAGCAAGCATATTTTTGAGCTTTAAATCCATGTTATACATGCATATAATTAGAAATTTTCCAAATTTATATTATCTTTTGCTATTTAAATTTCATGTAAAATTTACTTTCGAGTAATATTTAATTTTATCTGTATGTTTGTTTGAATCTTTAAAACATATATTTGTTTATGATTATTCGATAATATGCTAATAGATGAAATCAGTAGAATGCTATGTTCTTAAAAGAAAATTTACAAAACAAACGAGAAATGAATTTAATGGTTAATAAACATTTGAATTAGGCAGGGTTATAAGAGAATGAAATTTAATTTGCAATTAATTTCTATTATATATGAATTCAATAGTTTGAGGGTATAACTTAATATGCTACAAAATTGTACTACGAAATACTTTTCAAAAACATTTAATTAAATTAAAGTTAGATGGTAATATACACATCGGCTTCCGGAACATTGTTTAAAGGAGATTCGAATAAGAGAATGGAAGGTTAGACAAACTTATTAAAATACCGTTCAAACAACAATTATAATGATAAATAGACCAGGAAGCATTTTCCAGCCTTAGATTATTATATGAACTCATAAATAACAACCTAGCCATTTTAAAAGCAGATAATACACTCAGAGCTTTAGTGCTGCAAAATTTCAAAAATATTCGAGGTACATATTGAAACACCATTTGGTTGATACACGTATTGGAATATGCTGATAGATCGATAAGATAGTTGATTGATTGAAAGATGCATAGTTTGATGAATATATAATTAGAAGATAAAATGTATAAATGAATAATTGAATATTTGGCGAATGAAATAGTTGGATAGGCGAATGAATTTTTGTAAGTTACGACAAATTCATTTTGAGATAGTTATTTTGGGAAATAGTTGTGGAAATAGATTGAAGGATAACGATGTGGATTAATCAATGTGTCAATTTTGAGAAGATGAAGTTTTCCTAAGACAGATTGTTAGAAATGAAAATTTCTCGAATGATATGCATCTAAAATTGCGTTAAAATCAGACGTATCCTCGTTTATGCATCAGTTAAAAATACTCTAATACACTTCGAGTCTATTGGGAAAACGTTTTGTAAAAATAAATAGCTGGCAATTTGAAGAGATAAATCAATCTGAATTGACAAAATATTTCATGAAATAAATGATTATTCATAAATTACATGTACCAATCAATCTTGATTGCCAAACAAAGGTTTTCCGCCTAAAGGTGCGACATACCGTGTTAATTTAAAACACAGTACCTGAAAAGCAGACAATGAAATGAAGTGGCATACCGGTTGGAAAAAACTCGATATTTGAAAAGCTATTAATGGAAAAGAATTGGAAGAAAAAATGGATTTTAAGTATGGAAAACGTACAAAGATTTTAATGACTATAACATATTATAAGGTTTATTGAAAGTAAAAAAATAATTAGAATTAGATTTTAAAAAATTTAAAGTTAGTGACATTATTATGACAAAATTAAAGTTATTATTTTTTTACCTACACAAACGCGATTTAAAAGTTATCCAACACTTATTTTGTACTATTCTTATGGCGTTTTCTCTTTTTCTCCTACTTACACTTCCGAATAACATCTCCTACTTTTTGTCACAATCGTGCAAAATGTTGGACTTAATATTTTGTCAACCGGTATAACGTTCGTTCCCCTTTTTCTATATTTTATTTTAAACGATTGTTAATACAATGTTCTTCGTATATATATTTGAATGGATTTTCTGCCGGTTCATTTTGATTCATTGTTAATAGTTTCTTGCTTTTCCGATGAAAGGGTTATTTGTGTATCATCCAATACCGTTATTGAGATTTCCATCGACATGCCGGCCGTGTTTTTCAAAATCCACGCTGCTCATATCAACGAGGCATTAAATTCCACATCATCAACTAGGCTGGTGTTAAACACTTACCTAGGCCAAGTAATATTCACTTATTCTATCCCAGTTTATATTAAAGGCAGTTTTTATTGAATGACGAGACAAAATCTGATTTCTTAATGGGACCCTACTAACATGTAGTTTTATGATCTCCCATTCTAACTGTAATCAATCGCATGGATTCTTCAACATTTAAAAAAATTCAATCACAACAAGGAATTTAATAAACTGCAGACTTCTCCAAGGGTGCACTATTCTCCAATCGATTAGGCACCAAACAGACTAACATATATGATTGTTTTTTTAATAATTATTAATACATATTTCGCGGTCTATGTTTCTACTCTTTTTCGAAATCGAAATCAGTCATAACGGTTATTTTTAATCAAATATGTTTGCCTGTAGTTTGGCTTTATTATGTTCTAAGAAGTATCTTCTGATAACTGATATAAGCGAAGATTCTATTAATTTCAATACATAACCACCTAAATGAAATACATCTATAATTTTTTTCAAATCGTCGCTTCTATGCTCTATAGTATTGAAGACATAAGAGTTACAATCTTCATCTGACGTGCCTTAGTATAATTAGAATTCAGGAGCATTTACAAGTAGCCATCTTTCTTATTAATGCTTTTCAAAATCAGTAATGTTCTTCACATCTAGAGTGAATTTGATTGGCTTACCCAGCGAATGTTTTTAATATATTCTCTCCATATTTCCCCAAAATACATATTTTATTCAAGTATATAACATAAAGTAACAGTCTTGAAGTTGTCCCTTCTAATACATTGAATCCAAATGCAGCATAGTTGAATTGTCTATCGAAACTGCCAAAGGAGATCTCATAGGAGCTACACTAATCTATTTGAAATATTCTTGTAAGAACAGAAAATAGTTTTAGGACAAATAAGTCTTAACAATGACTATCATATGACTTATGCTCAAATTTCTTCTTCCCAGTATTTGAGAATAATTTTAAGAAACCAAATTAGGCCGTCCAATGCACATTAGACAATTGAATCTATATATACCGAAGTCCCATTCAATCTGATCATTCTATTAACAACTTCAAGTTTATAATTAGTAACATTTTCAACCAAATGCTATGCACATATTAATGTATATGGCAAATAATACGTCTTTTTTCTCCTTATATGAGATAGATATTTACGGACTTACAGGTTATGAAGCGTTTAATGTCCATGAAAATTCGTAGAGGGTTTCCTGTTCTATGAAATTTTACTACATCAAAAGATCCCAGCGAAATTTTACCTGTCAAGGACAAGAAAAACTTAGATTTATCTTTGCGGTAATATTTACAGCGCATAAAGCTTTGCGGGTAGTTCAAATTATAGTGTTGAACAAATCATTCACCAGTTAGAAGCGGAAGATTCTGGAGCCATAGTAATTATGAATTAATCAGTATATAATGGAAATGAGTGGGAAAAATATAATAATGTGGATATTATCAACAAAATAAGCAAAGATCCTACAGAAAGAATACAAGGCGAAATAGAACTTTGGATTAATAAAATAGTCAATAATATAAATTGAACAAGTTGCATTTGTAGAGGCCCTTTGGTCACTACCAGAAGAGAGCCTCTGAGATGCCAGGCCCGCACAGTCCATATCTGCTGTATGATCATCTAATTTGAAACACCTCAATGTTAATCACAGCAAATAATACACACAAATAAATAACCTGATCTCGTTGTAACACAAATTTTTAACTAAAATCAAAATAGTAATAATAAAAACCAGAAAGGTTTTACAAGTTAACGTAGATCATTTTGCGTCCAGCACACAGAACAGACAACTCAAAACTCACTAATAAACAATTCTTACATAGTTAACATCGTTATTTGTTTACTAAAAATAATTAAACATTGTTTATAGAAATGTCATTGCTTAGTACTACGGAGGGTTTACGATTATTCGAATTTCCTAAATCGAACGTGTGATTTAAGATCAACATTATAAATGAAGATAAATGTTATATTATAATTTTCATAAGTTAAGTAGATTTCAATGCCATTAGTCTTAAAAGAAATATTTACAGAAAATATGTACACGAAGAAATACACCTAAATGCTATGTCTAATCAGCCATACCTAATTATTTAATACGAAGCCTAAATATCTGCGATTTGAACTGTAAGCGATATGGATTTTTTTTAAATTAGCAGTATTATTTCAATTTATAATTTGATAATTAAAAGCAATAAAATGTACAATGAAATAAATTTTAGAAAGATTCTACTGCAGAAAACCATTGTTGATTACAGGTTGATGGTTATATCTGATTCGGTTTTCGGAAGCAAAGTTTAAAAAATATTACAAAATATAAAATGTGCACTATTTTATAACAATCTTGTAGATAAAGAAGCTTAATATCTAATCAAATCCAAAAGATAACACCATTCGGATTCATCAGTTGATTCTGCAATTCCTTGTTGTGTTTCCAACACTGATGGACCATATTTAAACATAAAAAAATGATTGCACGCTTGTATATTAAGTAAATATGTCAGTTTTGTTGCAAGTCCACGATTTGCCTTCGCGGGAGGTCGTTTTGCACTATCACTTTTGCATAGATCGGATTGATCCCCATGTCGGAAGAAAGGGACAAATACACACCGCGCCTGATCGAAGAAAAACAGATGCATACTTGGAAATGGGGATCAATCGGATCTTGGCGAAACTGATAGTGCAAAGCGACAACCCGCGAACCAAAATCGCGTATTTGCAACATATAAAGCTGGCAACCTGCAAAATTTCAAAGGATAGTATGTCAGTTTGTGCTAGAGATATGGGTATATTAAAAAAAACGTAGCGCAAATCGGGAAGAAGTGGAGCGGATACGTTAGTCGATATATTATCCAATAAATATAATTAAAAATACGATTTTTGCCGTGTTAAAAACCTATTTGACACAAAATAAATATTTCCAAGAAATGTATCATTATCAATAGGCTGCAATATCTTTTAAAATATTCAGAACGATGTCAAACGAATTAATCAAGTCTAGAACGATTTTTAACGAAACTGCAAAAAATTTATAAATTTGTCAAACAATATCTCTATTGTCGATATGGAGGCATTAACTCACCAACTACTATAAACCTGTCACCAAAGATTTAGCAACGAAAGCCCATTATTAGTCTTGTATCCGAATTTATTAAAAGAAAAAAATTAAAAACATTTTTGACACAATATATTTCAGTTAAATACTGTTTTGTTGCGAAGACCTAATATATATGCAGGTATGTATTAGGTTTTTCGAACCTAGTAACAAATTAGTTCAGTTGTGACCAGAAGGATAAACCAAAGGCAGCATGAACGGAAAGTATAATCTCATGCACATTCGTTTCGTGCTTACTGGCGACTAATCAGTAGGAGCCGGTATTACGCCCTTTAACCACTATATATTTGGTAGAAGAATGTGGAATAATAGGACGGTACAACTTCCTAGACGAATGTGTAAACCTGTAATAGTGAAGCTAACATAATCTAAAGTCAACGACAATACGACTTCAATGCTAACTCACACTATATAATATAAATACCGAGTCTGTAAAGGATACTAACACTATGGGCATTGTGTTATTAACTGATTCCTTTTTTGAAATCGATGAGTACCGGATCTTAACACTATGGTTTCCGAGTCGGTACATGATACCACATTCTTCTACCGAATATATAGTGGTTAAAGGGCGTAATACCGGCTCCTACTGATGAGTCGCCAGTAAGCACGAAACGAATGTGCATGAGATTATACTTTCCGTTCATGCTGCCTTTGGTTTATCCTTCTGGTCACAACTGAACTAATTTGTTACTAGGTTCGCAAAACCTAATACATACCTGCATATATATTAGTTCTTCGCAACAAACAGTATTTAACTGTAATATATTGAATTGAATGATGTCATGCTTACCGCGAAATGTGATAACTGATATCGATGAAGGCCAGAGTGTATGGTTTAACTGGAGTAACAGGTGTTCGGAAATTGTTGTAATTCTCAATTTGGGTGAACTTTAGCATAAATTTATATACATCAGGTTGGTATCATGTACCGACTCGGAAACCATAGTGTTAGTATCCGGTACTCATCGATTTCAAAAAAGGTATCAGTTACTAACACAATAGCCATAGTGTTAGTATCCATTACAGACTCGGTATATATATTATATAGTGTGAGTTAGCATTGAAGTCGCATTGTCGTTGACTTTAGATTATGTTAGCTTCACTATTACAGGTTTACACATTCGTCTAGGAGATTGTACCGTCCTATTATTCCACATTCTTCTACCAAATATATAGTGGTTAAAGGGCGTAATACCGGCTCCTACTGATGAGTCGCCAGTAAGCACGAAACGAATGTGCATGAGATTATACTTTCCGTTCATGCTGCCTTTGGTTTATCCTTCTGGTCACAACTGAACTAATTTATTACTAGGTTCGCAAAACCTAATACATACCTGCATATATATTAGTTCTTCACAACAAAACAGTATTTAACTGAAATATATTGAATTGAATGATGTCATGCTTACCGAGAAATGTGATAACTGATATCGATGAAGGCCAGAGTGTATGGTTTAACTGGAGTAACAGGTGTTCGGAAATTGTTGTAATTCTCAATTTGGGTGATTTTTAGCATAAATTTATATCCATCAGTTTGGTATCATGTACCGACTCGGAAACCATAGTGATAGTATCCGGTACTCATCGATTTCAAAAAAGGAATCAGTTAATAACACAATAGCCATAGTGTTAGTATCCTTTACAGACTCGGTATATATATTATATAGTGTGAGTTAGCATTGAAGTCGTATTGTCGTTGACTTTAGATTATGTTAGCTTCACTATTACAGGTTTACACATTCGTCTAGGAGATTGTACCGTCCTATTATTCCACATTATTCTACCAAATATATAGTGGTTAAAGGGCGTAATACCGGCTCCTACTGATGAGTCGCCAGTAAGCACGAAACGAATGTGCATGAGATTATACTTTCCGTTCATGCTGCCTTTGGTTTATCCTTCTGGTCACAACTGAACTAATTTGTTACTAGGTTCGCAAAACCTAATACATACCTGCATTTTTGACACAAATTTGTCATTATTACCTAGCTTAGGTTGGTCTTCAATCTTATGCTATATAAGCAGAATGGTAATATGAGAGTACAAAAACAACTGTTACCTATTTGCGGATGACCATATTTTATGAGCAAATCGTACGTAATCACCAGAAATACGCTCGTATGCACGGATCTCTATATGGTCTTAAAATGGAAATTTTGATTTAACCTGTTTTTAACAATCAATAATAAATAAGACATAGCGTTACCAGAAACATACTCAATACTAAACTTGGTCAATTTTGAACATGAATGAAGTTAAACTCACACTAACTAGGCGTAGTTTCTCAATTTCTCTCGAATCGACAGTGTTAGCCTACAATCATTCTGGTTTCACAAAGACTAGCATGTTACAATGCAATTTAAGCTAAATACTCAAATTGTGTAGGTCTGTTATTTGGCTTAATAATATAATCTGTATGGTATGAAGTTTTGACCTGACTAAATTTATCTCATTATTTTACTAGATGTGATTAAAATGTAACCATTTAGGTGATATGGCGCACGTAGCAACAATTTCTCACAAACAACACTAGAATGAAATTCCAAAGTCAAAATGATAAAATATGTATGTTAAGTCGGCTTTAAAATAAAATCGTTAAAGGCTTTATGTAAATATGATTGTATTTCTGCTAGAATACACATTTGAAGTTACCAAATATGGAGTGGGTTTTTGTGTAGCCTGCGGTATGATGGCCTAGTGGATAGAATTCCAGATTCGAAACAGACATGCCAAAGTTAGAGTCCTGTCCACGGAAAAAAACTGTGCATTTCTTGAATAAATACCCATTAAAACGAAACCGATCTGCTGGAGGTACTAATTCCTCATAATTTATCGCTAAATAATACGAAACGAATGTTGACATAACGTTATATATTTGCTCATGCTGACTTTGGTATGTATTGAGAATACTAACAATTCTCTAGTTACAACCAGATAAACTTTCAACATTTTAAGACAGGCAATCCAAGTTTGGACAAAGGTTAACCATATAGAGAAGGACCCAAATACGATTTAAAACTTATTGTGAATGCAAATTGGCAAACTTCCCATTAATTTGGAATTACAGTTCCATGTATTTTATTTTAAATAGGACATTTTATAAAATTAATAATAACTTTTATATGAGCATAGATAATGGGAAATTTACTGAAATGCCAAAAAATTATTTTACTGAAACCACTAAATTTCCCTTAATAAAAGTAATTATTCTTTTTAGAGAAGCGGACGGAACAGTAAAATTTAAATTTAAAGGAGAATGTAATTGATAAACATCCAGTCATTTACGTTAATCACATATTTCCTTGCCCTCATTACTGCCATGAATTGGGTTATAACTTCCATTCTTCCATTTGGATAGCATCATAAAGCATAACGCGTGAACATACGTACAAAGTGTGAATAATATTATGCGAAATTACGATAATCTTCTGACCCTTATACCTACAGTGGCATTCTAGAGGCAATTTATTATTGTGCATGTTACAAGTCTGTCAAATCGGCCTACGTAAATTAATTAAAAACTGGGGCATGTATATTAATAAATATTATTTGTAGTCAAGGTATGCATAAATGATATACGACAAACTTCTGTAAAAATCAACAAATTATTTTATAATCATACCACAGCGTCTGCACTGAAGACAAATTTGCCAATTTTCCTTAGACTGGTGTTATCCTAAGCCCCGAAATGCAGCTGAGTGGTACAGAACGAATTTTTAACATTCCATACAACGCGAAAATATACAACACCAATATAGATATAGAATTTCGCTCCCATCCCAAAGTTCTCACAATTCACATATAAACAATACATTTGTTTAATCGACCTTATATGGACAAATAAAATAATTTTTGTATTTTCATGGGTGTGTTTTATTTAAACTACACTTTTAAATTATATAATTGACCTTAATTCCTAAAATCATTAAAATATGTGGGAATCCTACAATAAAATTTAAATCACAAATGATTTGCATTACTCTGCACAACACGCTCTATGTTAAATACTGTTTGTTGTGCATAAAGTGGCGCGCACCTAGTATAAAATTAGTTTAAATACCACAAGAATGATGAATACAATTCAGCATGAACGGAAGGCGTAATCTCATGTTCAAATTCGTTTCTTGCCTACTGGCATCCCATTAATAGGAGACTTTTTTAAGCCATATACACACAATATATTTGGATAAGGTATGTTAGACAACTGGGCAATTCAATACCCTGTACGAATGTGTATACCAGCAGTGGTGAAGCTAACTTCGTATAAAGACTTCCACAACGAGACTTTAATTCCAACTCACTATACAATAGTTCGCTTAATACAGATTTAGCTAATTAAAGAAGAAACAGGTCTGATTTTGTGATTAAATTTAATCGTCATCAGCCGACAATACAGATATGTCTACTATTAAGTCAGCTCTTAATTATCTGCAAAAAAACACCGTGTATGCTGAACATATACAGACTTAAAATGTAATTTATATTCCCTCTTTCCATCAGTTGGAAACTAGTGGACACTGCACTAGGTTAAATTAATATTCAGGGTTTCGCATTTGCAAAAATTATTCATCTAGTTATACACAACACACTTTGTTACTAAATTTGTTCTAAACAATATTAACTATGCTAAAGTATAGCTGAAACTATATATAAGATATGAGTATAAACTAAATACAATAGAAGACAGAAATTACAGTAAGTCGAGCAAGCTGCATTACTTTCATTGGGCAGTCATCAAAAGCAATAACAAGACATAGATATTAAAGATTTGCAATAATTCACAAGTTGGTTTATAACTAAACAATGAATATTGCACATGGCTTGGAGGCGATTCTGAAATACATGTGTTCATTTTGACTCCCGGTCTCGGCAATTCTCACTAGTATTTCATGCATGGCGAATAATGATGTAATCGGTCCACCTGAAGAGTTGCATTTGATAACTTAATCTAGGTTTAATTTAAATATAAATATATATATTATAATTCATTCCATATATATATATATATATATATATATATATATATATATATATATATATGTACTAATGTGCAGAAGAAAAATAAATTTTGCCTTTCAATTTATATATAAATAGATGTTCATTTGTAGATACTTGAGAAGAATATGAGAAAGAAACGGTTCTTGTATCTGATAGTTCTTTTTCTTTTTGCACAATGGAAAGTGTACTATAAATTTTATTAAGGCTCGCATTCCAAAAGGATATATATATATATATATATATATATATATATATATATATATATATACGTATGCGAATATTGGTATGTTTTTTGGGTTAGAATCATTGCAACAAAGCTTTTAAAATTTTGAAACTTTTTACTCAGTAATACATTTTTATTAAAAAGTATTATAAATTTTCAAATGTGACATGCTCACCTACACAATGTACATTGAATGAATATAATAATGTTTTGCAGAACTGCATGATTTCTCATAATTGCCTCCATTAAATCACATTTTGTGAAATTACAGATTGGTTTAAATTTTAGTAGATTTTCAATTCAATTTAAAATTTCGTCCATTTCATGACAGAACGAAAGAGATTAATTTTGTTCACTATTCCAGTTTCCATTTGAGCCACTCCTCTGAGAGTCAATTAATAAATAATTCATAATTTACATACACTGTCAACATTTTCATGAATTTTTATATTTTCTACCTACAAACATGAGCATTCCTACTGTGCTGAATTTTTTTTAATTGACAAAAATAAAGCTTGTGAGACTGCAAGTCATGCGAATTAAAATGAGAATGTTAACATTAATGACAAATTATGTCCAGTCGCCTACAAAAGCGTAGAATATTTATTTAAATCATGTTTACTTTTGTCAGTTGTGCAATATTAAATCCCTAAAGTACACTGTACGCATTAAACATTTTCCACCTCATTTAGATCTAGGTATAGAAAAAAGACAAAATGACTATTGTGATCTAAATCTCAATGCACGTTATGTTCATTGGGAGAACGGAACTAATTTGCATACCTTGTAAGCTAAAATGCTTTTTCTCGAAAATAATTTGAGCAGCATAATAATTAATTATGACTTAGTTAATATTAAAAAGGAAACCTCGAACGTGAGTTCTCCGGACGTAGCACCTAATATAGCTACTAAATGCAATAACAGAAATGAGTTACTCTCAATCGAAGCCCAATGGATAAACAAATTGCAGCCGGATTTATGCCAGCAGAAAAAGCATGTACGTCCATTGATGTTGAACTTTTCTAAATATATATATATATATATATATATATATATATATATATATATATATATATATATAAATATATATGATGTTCATTTAGAAAGAAACGATTCTTTTATCTGAAAAACTTTCTTTTTGTGTTTTGCACATGGAAAGATTACTATGAAATAGTTATTGATTAAGGATGCAGCTATTGTGTGGAATTGAAAATAATTTATATTGATAGAGAATTTGGACTAGAAAACAGCAACATATATTATTTTACCTGACAAACAACAAAACAAAATTATCATCAGTTCCATCTTCCGTGGTTTTTCGAGTCCGAAGTGAAAAAATTTTCGCAAATAATTTTTTTTATCTAGAGCCAGTGTACAACTGTATCTACCTTTTTTTAAAAAAAGCATTCAGCTAATAAAAAGTAAAATAATATTTTTGCTGGCAATCGTTGTTTTAGTTCAGCATATAAGCCCGCGTTCGTCAGAGTTTCCGTATTATCGTATCATTTAAACTTGATTTGCACGCAAAACTGGCGTGCAGATGCAATGAATGAATAAGTAAAATTAGATTTTAAAAAAATACTATCATCAATCACAAATTCACCAATTTAAGGAAATAATATTTTGCGCGATCCTCTTTATGGCCCACAATGTATTTTAGCTCCATGACCATATTTTTTCTCAAATTAACGCAATACTCATTTCCGACAATCTTTGTCAACCAAATGCTCAAAACGGAACACACTTAGAAAACTCTAATGAAAGTAAAATATTTTGTTTCAGCGACTTCATTTTCATGTTTAACTGACAGATCTCATAACAGATATAGATGATTAACTTGAAAGGCGAGCGCACTTTTTATGTGTGCGCGTATATAAATTTTAACCATCCATTTAAATATAAATTTAAATGCATTCGCACATCCATTTAAGTGAAATTAAAGCTATCTAATGTAAATTTTCCTTTGCACTCCTCAGACTTATTTTAAGGGAAAGGTGTGTATGCAGTCAATTCACTTAACTCACAGATAACATAACTATTTCTAAGTTAATTAATTTTATTCTTACCACTTGAAATGACGTAATTACTGGTGCATATTTGATTGAGGAAAGACAAATTATTACAAAATATAAACACCTGTAGTAAAATCAATTCAAGACAAATTTGCCAAACCTTAATCAGTAAATAAAATTTTTTATTAAGATATGAATTTTCAAATTATTTAGGCCTAACATTTGGAATCTCCTTTTGAATTTCACGTAGCAAATTGGTTTACGTGTAGCAAGTTTGTGGAGTCGTAAATAAGCTAAACTTTTTCAGATATTAATAATATCATTTTCTGTGGATAATTACCGATTCCCATTATTAAATGTCGAAGTAAAATTGTTAAAAACGATTTAACATCTGCTAACGTGGTTTAAGTATCCCTCATTACCAGTGCTCTAACAGATTGCTATGACACATTATCTTGTCAGATTTTGTCGCAAGCAGACAAATTGTAAAGCAACAAGCAAAAGCAGAATTTATTAAGCGGATTTTCCTCATAAAACGTCTGGAGTAGGTAGTCAAGTAAAATGGTTTAGACTGGAAAGATCAATATACATTCAGGCTTGACAGTTTGTCTGACATCTAATTCCTTAAACAAAATCCGTAAACTCCAAAATTGACGCATCACCTAAAATATGCTGCATACATTTTTATAACTGTTTTCCTTTTTTAAACAGCGACAGAGCAACTCTCTACCCGGTGAGGCGTTTCTGTAAGCTAACTGCTCTCTCTTCTCCATTTAGATAAGTCTGAACTTTTTTTATACCTACGTCAAATTTGTTTTCTTGCATTATGTTTTCGCTCACGAGGCTTAGCTTTTTTAACAGTGCAGTTGTTCGGTTGCAGATAGCAGCTGAAATTATCGCTCATCTCCTCTTATGATACTTATTTGTTGTAGAATATTTTAAATTTGTCACCTTTTTTGTTTGAAAAACACGAAATCGTTATAGGCACAGATTTAAGGCAAACTACTTTTCGTAATCTAGTAAGGGCTCAGATATTAGTATTCTCTTGAAATTAAGGTCTTTAAAGTAAAAATGTTTAGTGCAGACCTAGATCCCGTTTCTTAATAAATGATCGAAGCTTACTATGTTATATACATTAAACACGCTATTCGCAGAATTTCGCAGAATAACTTTATTTGTTTAAATATCTCTCTGTTACAACTGAAGCTATGAAGAAGGATAATCATATTAAATTTTAAGTAATTTCTTCCTACAGCGTTAGCCGTGAAATTTCTGTCAATTGGGGATTTAACATATTAGGTAGCATTAAAATATCTCCTAATAATATTAAAAATAGAGTAAAGTAGAAGAGATTGATAATTTTTTCCTCACATCGATGGCAGCTTGATATTACACGTAATGGATGACCGAAATATCACCGTTTAAATGGAGGCTTAAGCTACAGAGAATAACTTCTAAAAGAAAAAAGGAGAATGACGAATTCTAATAATTTTAAAATAATACATATTAGATATTATATGGAATAAATTGATCATGAGCATAAATTAAGAGAAAATATCTAAATGGAATGTATATTTCGCTGGATCTCATCAATGCTATAATATCTAGATTCATGTATTAATTGTAGAAAACCAATAAGGGATTACTCTACATAGCTAATTCAAAAATGTAATTCCAAACCAAAATCCTTCAAACCTATTCAGAACTAGAAGAGCGCATACACAATTTCAAAATGTGTAGGTATTTGATTTCACAGATTCTTTTAATGAAGTTTGCGGACCGATGATGAGCATCCTTCCCGTTTCATTTAATTAAACACACGACATAGCTAAACTAGTATCATCCATACGTTTTGACACATTTCGGCCTTTCATGCTCGCCAACAAAAATGTCGAAGAGGAATGGAATATGAGATAAGCAGCCCTCTATTCCAGTAGTCTTGTAGGCATGTGCCAACGCACATACATGAGCATTTGTAGACTTTCAATGATTTGGTGAGAATTGGCAATTGATCTAGGGCATCCAACCTCATGTTTCTCTGTGTACTAAATGTAATATTAACTGTACCACTGGGCAAATTCCCCTTAGTAATTGTATTTAGCCGCCGTGCAATAATTGAGACCGTACGTCGCCTCATGTATATGCTGTCAAACATATGTTGGACGTACGAAGAAGCAATTGATCAACAGCATTCAGCAAAATTCACCGAATTAAATGATTAAAAAATGGCTTGGCACCGTCAGGAAATTCATTTATTTTTCCGATCATATATCAAAAACTGGGCACCAAGTCAATTTGACCAATTTCTAAATTCTACATAAAGCAAAATTAGAAATATTATCATATATTTATAAAGCCCTTTATATAAAACAAAGGCACCTGGCCTAAATATTCAAATGTTTCATCAACCTTATATTCTAATCGACTGGCCACTAATCAAAATCTAACAAAAATATACCAGCGTCCAGGAAAGAACAAACACCTGCTCGACCAGACACAGGAAAATTCATATCGGATTGCCACCAAACTGATAATAAAAAACATCTGCACACACGAAGACATATATTTCGAAACAACATGAACAATAAACTCTGTAAAAACCGCACACCCTGCGCTGTTACCGAGCTGACAGAACAAAATTGAGGCAAAAGTCGAAACGAAAGACAACGCTCGAATACTAAAGGTTTCACACACCACTTGGCAATTCACCGAGAAAGCCATTAAATATGCAAACAGGCTCGCACAAAGACACGTACGCATTCGCCATTACTAATCAGCCCAAACATTAAACTGAAGTGAAACCGAGTAAGATTTGTTGCCACCCACATAATCAATTGAAAACCTAGAATGATATAAATGAGAGATTGTCAAATGAAAACTAACGTTTATACAACTCCACCGCCCCTGACGAGAGCTGCTGACAATTTTCAGCCATATGCCAAATAATGTTTTCTTTTTGACATATTTTCAAGGGGGAACTTTTGTATCTCTTAAAATCTGAAGTCCGAACTGGAAACTTCCATTATGTATATATATATATATATATATATATATATATATATATATTATGAAGCCCATTGTATTTGAGTATCAAAAATTGTAATTTTTCTGAAATATATGTAATAATCGAAAACGTTTTTATTATGTACAAATTGATGATTTATTTTGTGAATAATCAAAAGAATGTACAAATTTCCTTTACAAATGCGTATTTTGAAAACTAGTGAGACCTCAGTATAAGTTGGAACTACACCTGATACTCACAATATATTTGGTAAAAAATGCGAGACAAATATTGCGTCGTACCTGCTCTTAATTATGTGCCGCCGATAAGCAGGAACCCAATGTATACATGAGATTACACCACTCGTGCATGCTGATTTTGGTTTTATGCTTCTGGTCCGATTTCACCTAAATTGTTACTAGGTACGCAATATTTAATCCAAAATATCATATATTAGTACTCCGCAACGAATCTACATGAAAAATATAAATAACCTGGATTCTCAATTGATCTTTTGACACAACACTAGTCTGATTTCCTGTTCCACATGTGTTTATTTGCTGAACCCGTATGGTTGTTTGTGGTTATCCACGTGCTTATTTAAGAGTGCGTACGGACATTTTTAAGAGTGCAGATAGGTATCGTTTCCACAGTATGACTCAGCAATGCTGGAGACCAGGTGCTTCATCTGTGAATTCATTTAGCATTGGACGGACTTTCGCATTTTGAATGTTGCATGTAAGACCGTTTTATCTTATCACAATGTTAATAAGTTGTGTATTTTTAACCTGGTGAGTATTGATCGATAACATTTTTTTGGATATTTTGAGAGTCAAGCATGACGAAAATTTGATCGTGTGTGCAGCTCCATCTGTTTAAATTTTTTACCAACCTGGTTGAATGCTGGTTGATCGGATAGTTGGATCTTGCCAAATTCTGGAATAATGTTTCCCGATTTGGTGATATTTGGCCTGCATCATGCAATATAAATTGGTGGGACTTTTGAATATTATTCCAAATACTAGATGTTAGACTTAAAGGACTTCTTAAATGTGTAATAATTATGCTGTTTTTGCCATAAGTTTCACCGTGAAATTTATTAAATTTGCAGTGCGCCCCATTTAAACAAATATATGCTCATAATTTGCTGATTTACTTCACGGGTTATCGGCCGCCGTAAACCATTTCCGTAACAAAAGTGAGTATATTATGTTATGCAAATGCCTATTCGTCATCAAAATATAAATGACACCACACATTTTGAATTTAATTTTATTAAAATTTGCCTTCGTCATTTTACTTAAGCTGGACACATAACTATTCTCTCGATTGTGCAAATACTAATCCTTGTCATTTTGACCAAATTATCGTTATAGTTTCTCTTCATTATGCCAAATTTATTTGCGATATAAAAATGTGCAGGTTGTGACATCTTTGCTCATGTTGTGTGAAACCATTAAAAATATTATAAACGATTGCTATGTACGCTCTTTCATTGGTCATTATACATAATTATCACTATATGCTGGAACAACATTTCTGTGTAGATGAAGGTTAGACCACACTTCCTTCGAATTAAGAGATGTCCAAGATTTAATTTGTGAAATGATGTAAGAACCGGATGATAATTCTGCAAATATCACATGCTGTTTATTCAGGCATGAATGAATAACCTAGAGATTTGAAATAATCCATCCTACCATCCGCCTTTCTTTACTTTAAATTCAAATTTATAAGCCAACCTTTTGAAATGACAGTAATTCGATCGTCAATAGTAGTTTTAATTGTCAGATAACCTTATATATGAAACATTTGTTTAAAAATTCTTAAAAGCAAGTCCAATTAAAAAATGGATAGGGTGTAATAATTTGTTAACACAAACGATTACATGTCTATACAATCACCTGCTTAATCCTTGAAATTGGAGTACTACTCATGAAAAATTACTGTAAAAGCTAATGATTGAGCTATTTTGTTATATTTTATTATGCTTCTACAAAGGCGGCTTCCGGCAATTGAAGAAGGCGACTGATTTCAAGGCAGAGAAAGAACAAGAAATTCATCAGGCAGCCATTGCCGCAACAGCATTCACGACGGCAATTCTAACGTCTGGTGCACTTTCGCTATTTTCTGAAATGGCAGTTGGTGTTCCTACGCCAAACAGCAGTAGTGCTGCTTTGAAAGAGAATTCAAATCCACCAGGCGGGGCGAGGAACACCGGTGGAGGTGTACTGACTGGTGGTACTAATGAACAGACATTTGAATCACAACATCGTACGGATACGCCGAATAACTTGACCGCCGACCAAGCAAATGAAAGCATCGTTAAAGAAAGGCAACAGCAACAACAACAACAACAGGAACAACAAAGTTTAGTAATGTACAAAACTGAAAATCAACCTGAATCACGTCAAGAGTCTCAAAATCAAGAAGAACCTAATGTTTGGTACAACGCCGTAAGTGTTTAAGTGTATTAGAAAGTTTGATGTAAAGTATTCGTTCAATTATTAAAAAGGAAATTGTTTGCGTGATCGACATTTGTTTGGCGCGATAAGGATCAGAAAAGTATACTCATAAAATGTGTGTATTGATTCTAATGCGTTGTTCAAGAAGGAAAATTCAGACATCTATATATTTAAACGATCATTGATTGCATGGGCTGTGATAAACATCGTTTAAATCAAAATTTCAAACTTAATTTGTATAATTTCTATCACCACCCGCGACAACTATGCTTGTTTTGTTACATTGGTCTGCAATTCAATACATCTTTGGTAGGTAGTGCTGAGTTTAGTTCACAATGACAGACAGTGGGTGTCTTTTGGGTGGTGAATTTCTAAAGATTCGCCACATATGCTCCACAGGAAAAAGACTAACGAGAAAAGATTTATTGTATAATTGGTAATGGTATATAGCCTGTGGTAAGGTTTCTATTAAGGATGAAATTGATATACTGGAGGAAATACCTTTTCCAATTTATATGATGCCTAGTTTATACTGACAGATATATATATATATATATATATATATATATATATATATATATAAGATTTAACAATAATTCATTGCGCGAGTGGTTGTAACAATTCTTTAAATCAAGTTTGCGAGATTGAAGTAAACACCAATCTCATTGTATTTAACTAGACGTCGAACAACATAACAGAACTACCGCCAGCCGCAACGCACTGACTATCGAGGATCCAACCGCATTGAATATATATGGAAATCAAATTTAGATATGCGGTTCTCCCATCTAGCAGTCTCGCATACATTGAACTTAACTGGAAGTGTCGGCTGCACAATTTCTATGCAGTCACGAACATTAACTGTTTGCAGCTTTAGCCACATATAAATATATAGGCAATACAGTTTAACAATAATTGATTGCGCGGGTGGTGGTAACAATTCTTTAAATCAAGTTTGCGAGCTTGAAGTAAACACCAATCCCATTGTATTTAACCAGTCGTCGAACAACATAACAAAACTATCGCCAGCCGCAACGCTCTGACGCCTTTCGACCTTCCATGATCATCATCAGAGAAAGATGCCAGCCAACATTTTCAAGCATGTTCAACGTATGCGAGACTGCTAGAGGTTAGAACCGCTTATCTAAATTTGATTTCCATATAAATTCAATGCGGTTTGATTCTCGATAGTCAGTTTTCCGTCGTACTCTGATGATTATCATGGAAGGTCGAAACACGTCAGTGCGTTGCGGCTGGCGGTAGTTTTGTTATGTTGTTAGACGACTGGTTAAATTCAATAGGATTGGTGTTAACTTCAAGCTCGCAAACTTGATTTAAAAATATAATGCGATTGTTATTTATATCACGTTCGTAGTAGCTGCTCCTTTTAAGCAAAATTTGAGTATATTTTTGTACTTATTAATTAAACAATGCAACGTTTGTTTGACTATTGAGAACAATTTATGCTGAATTTTCATTTCTAAACGTTGCTGAATTTTACTCGGAAATGTTTCTGTAAAATCTGCCTACGAGCATTCATTGCAGCAGGCGTTGAACGAACATTCATTCAAAATTTTCAACAGGCTGTCAGCGGCACTTTTGATTTACATCGAATTCATTCTAAGTATTTTTTTTCTTTCTTTTCAAATCATCCTTCTCCTACGTTTGATAATGACACAACTGTTAATAACGCCAATTTGGATATAAATATTTGTGATTTTTCTGATTTGGATTAGAATGTTTTTATGCTCAGAACCATACTTTCTTCTGATTTTACATCAACCTGGTTTATTTTGCTCAGATGATTACAATGAATTAGTGTTTTTCTGGTGCTCCTAAACTTGAATTTAATAAGTTTTGCCACCGTTTTGCAATAAATAATTATTTAATGGTATGAACATTTTGCGTAAAC
>JAQBSW010011071.1:0-21550 GCA_029291075.1 Eudiplozoon nipponicum | reverse complement strand
AAAATGTGGGTGGTCGAAAATAAATACCAAAGAATTCACTTTAGCTATGTAGTTCAACAGAAAATATAACTAGCCACCTCCTGAAGCTAATAATTAAAAATCGATAAACTGAAGCATGAACAATTATGTACATATAATATAGATTTCACACAGAAAACATAACTAAATATACGAACATGCCGATAATGATAAACAAGACGGTCAGTTCGCAATATAACTTCAATATTATACGCTGATTTAGTCAGGCAGTCAACTCTGTCGAGCTACAGCTTGGCTTTAGTGACTCAGTGGATGAGATGAAGGTATCTGATGCATATGTTTTCTTGTTTGAGCCCCATTGGCGGAAATTTTAATCAACACTTGATTAATGCCCAATATAAGAAAACCGTTAGTTTAAGAATGGGATTTCATATAATAACCCATGCTTATGTTATACCAAATCACTCAAACACACATATAGATATATACATGTACATACTAGCCTTTTGATGTTTTTTTCTACTGCAAAATAGACTAAAGTCTTGCTCAATAATAAGTTCCTTTAGAGTGGAAGCTAAGGTTCATTAATGTTCCGTTGCTAATATCAACATGCTATGGAGTTTAAAATTAGACAGTCGTTTAAATTTGAATCTGTCAGATAATACACCCAACCCCATTTCTAAACATTTTGTTAAGAATATATCTGTCGTAAACATCGCAATTACCTAGCCATTTTCCACAGAAAAGGCAAATACAATTCCATCAAACAATATGAGTACAGTTGGCATTAGGATATCTATGAAAGCATACAATGCATTTCATAAATTTTCGAGAAACTAATGAATAGAAGTTTAATGTCTATTGTTGGAAGAGTTGAATTTTTGACTTACACTTTTAAAAAGTCTGTTTTGAATTCGTTTATGCTTTGAAGTAAAATTTTAATTTAACGAATACCAATGGCACCATCTGATTCATTATTTGTATTTAAAAATGCTACAACTTACTAATGGAAATATCAAGTCGGAATCTATGTACTGATTTCAAAATTTTAAAGTATTTTTTAAAATTTGCTGTAATTTTTAAATGTTATATTTTAGAATGTGTTAAGTCTATTTTGCATGAATTATTTCCAGTTAGTCTTCATATTTGATAATTTATCTGCATAGTTTGGTTACGCATATGCTCATGATATCCCTGCAATTTCACAAATTTTGTTGTCCACAAAGATTTTGCATGCGATGAAAACATATTTTTACATAATTAAATTTTGAACCTCATTTAGATAATTGATTTATAGAATCGGTTATTTAGCGATTAACTGTAACGCCTTTGTCTTTTATTAGGAATTTTGTCTACTTTCCCTGGAGGTACATAACGCCTGATTATAAAAGAAGTGAGAGAAGGCATCAATTAATTTTATTCTATTATTGGAATAGAGAAACTGTTTGGCTGAAGCTCGATGTAAATCGCTTTGGAGTACTACCAAAATTTTATATGCTTGCTATCAGAATTTACTCATGATTTAAGAAACGATTCGAAATCAAAAGCGAGAATATTTAGATATAAGCTATCCAAAAGTTTAGAAGACATGATAAGATAGTATGATGGAGTCAGTTATGGCATTGAAAACTAAGTGATACATTTTTATAAAACATGCAAGTGGTCTTAAAACTAGTGCAAATATCATCTGTATAACAGCTCGTACAATAAAGTGAAGCAGCCAGCCGCCAAATGTACAGACACCTTTTGGACTTCCATTGACTTCAAAGGAACATGACGGAAAATTACAAACCAGGATCAAGCAACAACATATATGAACATTCAGAAATGCGGATATGGTCCAATTACAGCTTACTGAGTTTTCGACAAAACGATTTCCGCACAGTTACCGTCGTAATGCTATCCACCTTCCGCCACTTAAAAATATGGCATTCCATTTTGTCATTATTAACTACACAAATAGAAATGACACTTGTTTAATTAAAGTTTGACAGATTAAGATTAAAATTATTCCACTTTATTACACCAACCATACATAAGAGAAAAACAACAGTCAGTCATTCTTGCTGATTAATCTGAAAAAATGACCGTCCAGGATTAAACGTCAAATTCTGTAGGTTCAATCAAACTTCAGCCACGCGGCTTTCTCTCATGGTGGTTTCACATGTATTTTACTTTAATGGAATGCCGACTGCATAATTTATTTTCAGTCATAGTTGCAATATTTCTGCAGATTCTGCTATATTCACATAAGTAATTCAATAAAACTATACTTAATTGATTGCATGGTTGTAGCAATTATCTGAATCGAGTTTGCAGATAGTGCGTACAACACTGATATTTGGTATAGATATTGTTATAAAATATTAAAACAACTTTCAGTCGTACTTACTAACGTGTTTCGAAGTTCAGTGTTCATCACCAGAGCAGGGCGGCAAAATGACTAACGAGGAACAAATCCTAATTTACATAAAAGTTGTGTATTTGATCGAATTTTTCTTGCGCGAGACAATTGATAGCACTCTTGGGTCGGTAAAATCTTGAATATTGATCATTTTCCGGTGCTCTGATTATTGGCCTCGATTGATAGGTTCTCACTTGTCCCTTCTTTTTTAAGCCTTCCATCAGTTGATTGTCTGAAAATGACGTTGGAACAGGATTTTCCATTGTTCTTTTCCCAAATTTTCGAGACTTCACTTCCAGTCACATTTTCAGGGTTGACACAATACGCACAGGTATTAAAACACAACTTGTGGCAAATGTGGTATCCTCATTCAAGACACATATATCTATATTTATTTTAATTCTAAAAGTAATTTTTTAGTTGTCTTCCTAATATCCGGTCTTCATACCTAGTCTCTAATACTCAAATGTAAACAAACATTTATTCCTGTCCCCCTCCACGCACACAACTACCTATAAACATGTGTATTTTACTAAAGTGACATTTATTGAATAACTTTAAGCACACCTAATGGATTGACATAAACGCCTATCAATGATGTCTAAATTTTAATTGCTGTTCCGGACGCATTGATAGATCAACAAAATTTTGATTTCAATATTGCAGTAATCATCACATACCCACAGTTTACATAAACCCATCCTGTTTGCAATAGGTTATTGGCAGAGAGAGAGGTTAATAAAACTGTTGAAAGAATATATAGTATTATTCTATCGTTTGGACAAGACCGAATACGGAGTCTACACTAACATAATCGTCTCTCAACCAAATATAAATTAGTTTCTCCATTAAAATATCTGTGTCGAAATCATGTATATACCTATATAATAAATTAGTAATATATTATATTTACTTCAATTTTATTTATTTACTTATTAATAATTATATATATAAGAACATCCATTTATATATAATTACACACGCTATATATTATGTATATATAGATAAGCATGTAAGCAGCCATGTGGTTCTTCCCACATCTTTTATAAATATCTATATATCCATCATATATATACGTGTATACACCATATATATAATCTGAATATCATACAAGCAACACTGTGAGTCCCTCAACGGATAAATTATATCAGTAAAAACGCTTTTGATAATATTTATATATCTATTTTTATGTCTATCTATATACATATATCTAGCCCTATATAAATTTGTGTATATATATGTATCTATAAGCAATGAAATGGGTTCTTTGAACGTCAATTACCTACAATTCACTCATATATATATATACTATTTTTACTCACAGTTTATATGTATATATAAATATCAAAAACATACATATAAATGTATATATATATATATATATATATATATGTATATATATATATATACAAACATATCTGTACAGTCACTGTTAAAAACATACAGATTATTCAATAAAGAATATATTTAATGCCGGGTGGGAGTGGCTATTATTTTAATAGAATTCCTCGATATAGCTAAAACTCATCTCAATTTGTCTAGCCTGTATCACAACATTGCAAAAAATGATGGTTCGTACCCACCGACGCGTTCCAATTTTCCCGGGTTATTATTAAAGCAGAACAAAATCTGACCGACGAGGAACAAACCATAACGCAAGTACTAGGTAGGGAATATCAAATAAGCGGTTTTCATCACAAGTAGTTTCACGGTAATTATTCTGAATTCGACTTTCTGCACAAAATCGATACAATCACGTTAATTAATTCTCTGTTGTTTTCACTATATTATTCTTAATTATTAAATTGAGAAATTCATGATTTCGCTGGTTTGCATTTTTTTGAATAAATTAATTAGCACGCTTTAAATAAAAGACAACCCAGTTTTATTTAACCATTCATAAAAGGTAGCAAATAATTTTCAATAATACTTACTGCCGCATTTAGAACTATCACACACATCCTAAGAGCAGGGTTTTAAACTAACTACCTAACTAGAATCAAACCGTACGTGTAAAAGATAATTTAAAATAAGGAATACGGCTTTCACGCAATATTAGTCACGTATAAATATTGATTAAAATATATTACCCGATGCACGATTGCTATAAAATCAATAACCTAAAGTTTCAACTACAGTCACCAAATTCCAACAAGACATACGATAAGGAAATTTTGATTGCGCAGTTGTTAATTGAAATGAATAAATAAAGCTAGCGGACTTCGGATACAAATCAATCTTGTTTAGCATAAATAGTCCCACAACCTCGGAAAGCAGCTCAGTTGTAAGCACATACGTGTCACGGCCTTCGACGGCCTTTATAAGAGCAGGATGACAATATTGCTAACGAGGAACAAGATCTTATATAAATATAGAGTATGGAAATCTGGAAAGATGTGTTTATAATTTATAGTCTCTTATTAAATATTTTACTTAAATGCTTGCTGCACTATATTTACAGAATCACGTTCATTTATTCTCTGCGGATTTTGCTATATTCAAATCGGTTATTTACCAAAGGAGTCCGTGGTATCTCGTGTGTTTACTATTATTTGAGATAATGAACCATACCATTTTGTGCAATTAGTTGCACAATAACTTCCAGCAAATTCGTTTTATTTACTTAGTGAAGCAATATTTGCTTTTCCGATAGTCAAATGTAGTTTTCTGGCTTAAAACATAAATTTACTTCATTTTATTTAAACAGATTCTTGGCATATGAAAACAGCCGTTAGTCTCATGAACTGACACGTTACAAATTTTCATAGTCATTATCTATGCACGATGGAGAACAGAATAATTTTGGCAAATCTCCATTTGCATTACAGTTTTTGGATATGGTAAATGTAGCTCTTATTCGTAATAATTAGTTAGTCATTGCATTTTATTTGATTTATGTGCAGCGACTACAAAATCTTTTCTGCGTATATTATCAAATTCATATGTAATTATTTGAACCATTTAATGATTGCGCTGGTGGTGATAACACTTATTATAATAAAGTAAGATTATTTAAACCAACTCTGATCGCATTTCACTTTGACAGTTGTATAACATAGCTCAGAAACTGTCAGTGAAACGAACAAAATTTGATTTAACATTGTCACCACTCGAGCATGACATCATGCTGATTGTTGAGAATTAGAATCATATTTTTTGTATAAATAATGCAAAATGAGAAATGCAGTTTTTACAATTAATAGCCGCACATGTATTTTATTTCAAACAAATTTCAATTGCATGACGTCTACGCATTTTCTGACAAACTGTTATAGGCTATTTAGTGAAAGAAGCAATGATTGCGCATATGGTCATAACAGTTAGTTAAGACAGGACAGTGGTCTCTAGATAATATCGCATAACATTTTAGTTTATTCATCGCCCAACGTAAAATAACTTTTCTTCAGATTGACTGATTGCAGCGATTTCACTTTCGCTGATTATCATTCCAACCTGACAGCATAAAAAATGCCTTATAAGATGACCTATGTGATTTTGGCTGAAAATGCAGTGAATGTATGGATGTGACTGCATCGAAATCTGATTTCCACGTAAGTGAAATTCATATGCGGCTAATAGGCTTCAACGCCGCAATAGTGATTCTCAATAAAGGAATAATACATTGCGGTTGGATTCGTATTAGTCAGTTTAACATCGTGCTCCGTAGATGACCGTGAATGTTGAAGACACCTAAGTACCTGGGAATTTCGGTTGTTTTGCAATGCTATGCGACTGATTTCATAGTATTGAGATGGTATTTATCTCAACTCCGCAAATTTGATTCAAATAACTGCTATCACCATTCGCGCAATTCGTGATTTCTTTGATTGCACTATAATCTTTGGGATGATTAAAACTATGCTACTTTTTAAAGACAATGCAGCCCGTAGAAACGAAGAATCTTGTACACTTATTCCATTTATTAGCGCTCTTATAATGCGAATATAATTGCTGTATACCACACCGTAATTTTAAATATAACAAATTACAAAATAATGTAACTCCTAACATTGTTAAATTGATGTTATGGTTTGTCAATTAATGTATAAAAACCTATATTTGAATGCGCTAATCAATCTCTGCCATTCGATATATGAATATATACCAATTTGTCATTTTGAAGACTTTTTTAGTGTCCCTTGGTTTTATTATATCGTCTTGCTTTTCGTGCTTTTACTTCTAAAAAAAGTATCATGTCGACATGTTGTCACTTCAAAATGCAATAAATTTCAGAAGATTTTGCCTTTTCCATAAATATTTGGCTAGAAAAAACTTTATTTTTCGCTAAATGTTGAATGTGTGCCCTAACACTTGTTACACTGATCGCATAATGTATACTTTATTAATTCAAGCTGGAACTCATCATAATAAAATTGATTCAAGTATATAATATTGTGTTGTTATACGCATGCTTCATACAAAGCTGCAGAAGTTTTGGAAAAGCCGATATTTCGCTAAGATATCATAAAATATGACGATATCTGTCGTTAAAGTTCCTTGTTTAATAGAAAAAATCGATTAAATAGACCATGGGTAATGCTGTTATAATGGCAGTTTAAGGCAACATGTTTTTCATCGTTCGTACTATACAGAGAACCATTAGTAGCGTTACTGCTTGGCAGGATATTAATTGTGACGTTTTACTTTCAATGTTTTCAAACCTATAAAATTAATGACTTTTTTGTTCTACTTTTCACAATTTCACTCGTTGTTCTTTTTGTATTTTTTATATCGAATATCTGTTTATTACCTTATTTCTGAAAGTCGTATGTGATTATGCTAGATAATTATAAAACACCGCTACTATAAATTAACTTGAAAAGTTAAACCTATTATATGATGATCAATTCCCTGGCAAATCTCCAACTTCTGTAAGAAAAACACATGATGTTCAGATATTAAACTATAAATAATGTCATTAAAGTGAAGTGACCGTAAAAAAGACTCTTCTTTTTTATTATTGGTGTAACGCCGTGGGCTTGTGTGTAACGCAGCACAAGTAACTGTCAAAAGCCACTGCGATAACCTACACACTATGCTTTTCACGTTCACTTTAGCCTTGACTTACCGAGGCTTTATTTAAGATTAAAACAGTGATTATCTATTTCATTGTGAGTTGATCATTGGAGAGTCTTTGTTGTGTCTACTAGATTTATATCCACAATTTGTTAATGGCTAGTTCCATTTCGATATTATAGTTTCTTGTGCCATATGTAAGTCCGTAACTGCAGTTGGTGCATGGCAAATGTTTTTCTATAAATATCTGTTGAACAACTCAGCTGATTAACGAATGCAATTACAGCCATAATTGTATGAGAGCAATGTGTCTGTTATTACGTAAATAGAGTTTAGATATCCTCTAGAATGCGCGTGATGTCTTTATGAGTTGATAAATTATAATTCTGTTTATATTCGTGTTCTCTCCAAAGATGGTGTGAATGCGAAAGTTGCATTTAATACTTACGAATAAATTTGCACTTCTTTTAAATCTTCGCTAAACAAACTTGTTAATAGTAAGATATTATTTGTTTGTTAAAACTTGTTAATAGTTTAAAACATGCTCTAACATATAAATTTTACGAATAGCAAAACAGATAAGTTCATTTCATGAAATGTTAATTCTATAATCAAATCGGAAAATTTAAGATAATAAATTAAATTTTAAATTTATAAGTAGATTTTGAACCGCAATGGAACTGAAATTTTATGATTTCATATAAATTTTACGCATTCAATGGTAACCTAATTCTTGGGAGTAAGACCTCCACAACCATGTTTTTTTAAGAATCATTTATTTCTTACTACACTGCAACATATAAAGCTTGTTTGTTGATTTTAATAGTTAAAGGGGCTTATTCACTATTTTATTTGATAGATTCTTACTGGTCTGTGACAAAATCCTGATGAACAGAGTGGTAACTTATCAACTGCTGATTGGAAGAGAAATGCTTTCATATATTTAGACTTCAAGTTATATCGAATAATGTGTGCTTTTTGTATGCATAAGAATGAACGGTTTCAAGAGATTGTGGAGGAATTATTTCCTCTGACAAAATTACATCACCTATCTATTTATCAATTTAAATCATCATTACGTTCTTGAACCAATATTACATGTAAGGAACGACATTATAATAATTCCTGAAACATTCAGTACTTAAATACTTTTGAGCATTATTCTGTTAGTTCGTGCTGGTTTTGAAGTTGTTTGTATTTTTATCTGATGTGCTTGAACCAACTTTATTTGTGTTCAGTTGCCATCATGAACTAATTTGCAACATACTTAACATTGATCTTTACGTTAGAAATATATTTTAATAACACGAGGTTATTTCTTGTCTCGCACGTATTAAGGATGCTAGAGAAAGGAAATTTAATTATTCTGTGGGGTGTAGTGTTGATTGAAGCATACACATTCGAATTTCTGATTATATAGAGAAAAAATACGACTGTGGTTTAAATGGATGTTAACCTTAAAAATGAGAACTACTGGATCTGACTAGAAACGTTAATCTGCAGTTTAAATTCTAATTGCCGTAGACCAGAATATTGTTGCTACATTCAGACAGACCCGAACCTGGCATCAATGAGGTTCTCAATAGGAGACTGAGTAGGAGCCTCTACATGCAGAATTAAAGATTGCTATTAAGCTTTCTGCTTAACTTGAAACTGAATGGCTTATTTAGCACAAGCTGTCTCTGGCAATGAGCAAGATAATTGTTTTAACGTCAAAACTAACACGTAACGCTGATGTTTATATAAAATGTAAATGATGTTGTAAAATTAGAAAATATGAATTTTCTGCGTAGTGCAAAGGATAAATTTGGTTATGACATTATTTAAACGGCTGATAGTTTAAAGGAAAACTGGTTTCGTTGATAACAAATGCTATATTCAAGGTAACATTCTTGATAGAAACATCTGACCCCTATTAAACATTCATTTGTCATTATGAATTATGTATTGTAGAGAGTTGAAAAGACAATTCATCCAGTAGATCGGTTTCATCCTTATTGGGATCTCACAACGTATTGTCCAGAATTTGCTACGAACAGGGCTCGAGCCTCAGCAGGTCCGCTTCGCAGTCTGGTGCTCTAACCACCGAGCCATCCTGCCGCACACTACACTGCACACAATTTTCAGTTATATACTAACTAATGTAACTTGGTTACACGCAATTATCAGTTGTTTACTAATTAATGTCCTCAGTTAGTCTTTCCTTTAAGTGGAGCTTCTACGGCAATTCTTTAGACCAAAAGTTTCTATTTTCCCTTGACAGCATTCCTAAGGGGACTGTATGCTTGTAGTCTTAGCCGTCGTGAAAATTTTCAATGAAAAAATAAAAAAGATTTGGTTGCTATTGTTGCACAAAATACAACATACCAATAATTTATCATTTGGTTATCAAAGGCTCTTTTACCACCTTTTTTAATAAACTTATTTATTTTTCACTACGCATAATTTTCCGCAGTTGAAAGCTAACATTTACAATTTTTAAATCATAGGTTAAGAAACCTTTCTATCTTGGCGTAGTTCCTCTTATAAACAAACTTCTGTTATGAAATTTTAGCTAAAAATTTTTTTTTAAATTTATTGTTGCACAGTGTTAATACTCCATGTTACGTTTCCGCCCCTGATATTCATAGATATCAGGTTATCACTAGGAGTTCTTTTCTCAGTACACACGTGTTTGGTGCATTGGTTCCTATTGCACCCATCACTCAGAAAGTTACAACACCTGTAATACCCATTGAAAATGTTGGAGCTTTAATTATTACCCATTGAATTACTAGAAAAGGTACACTGATACGTATTAAATCAATTGGCAATAATTGGAAGTTCAAAATTTTCAGTGAATATTACTCAAATTTAAGGCTTCAGAGTGACGGAACCAGTCAGAATCCACCAAACAAATATACATGCATGTCAAGCATGTAGAAAATGATAAGGATTCAAATTATTACAGAACTACTAGTAAACTGATATAAAATATGAATATGTCTGACGTTATCTGACCAAGCATTTCAGTTTAGCATCTAACCAGTTGCTAGCTACGAAAGGAGACTTTAAATAAAGGAATCATGCCAATCAAGTCAATTCGCTTAAATGTAAAGATATTTAAGCAAAATATTTTGATCAAAATTCAAAATAAAATAAGTAATGTTGAAAAATAACTAATGTTCAAATGTAAATAATAACAAAACTGATTTATTAAATATCATAAGATAGCTAATACTTATGGATCCGACAAATTTAATTTCGCGCTGTTTTAAATGTCGCTCTTGTCCGCGTAAGGATAAATTGCTTATTTTTATTAAATAAACAACCATAATATAAAATAAATAATGCAACTGTGGCATAAAATATTTATTTTCTTTCATATAGGCTCCATGGACATTTACATATAGAAGCATTGCGTTCTCTATACTATCCGTTCTTCCTATTATTTTTGACTCACAGTTGCCAAAATATAAATTGTATCTGATTTAAATGTTTAAACTTTAGAATCCAGCTTCACGAGCTCTCTTCTTTAAATCCGTTTTGTAATCCTTTATTATAAATGCCACTATGTTTTATTTCCTTTTTCATTTCGGCATCAATGAAATTCGAACAATTGCTCGTTGCTAAGGTACATGCTTATTAAATTCAACAACAATCAAACCAAGCACATTCGTTTCGTGCTTACTGGCGACTCATC
Source organism: Eudiplozoon nipponicum (assembly GCA_029291075.1). NCBI lineage: Eukaryota > Metazoa > Platyhelminthes > Monogenea > Mazocraeidea > Diplozoidae > Eudiplozoon > Eudiplozoon nipponicum. The sequence goes on along the minus strand of JAQBSW010011071.1, from coordinate 10,469 downwards.
AGTAGGAGCCGGTATTACGCCCTTTAACCACAATATATTTGGTAGAAAAATGTGGAATAATAGGACGGTACAATCTCCTAGACGAATGTGTAAACCTGTAATAGTGAAGCTAACATAATCTAAAGTCAACGACAATACGACTTCTATGCTAACTCACACTATATAATATATATACCGAGTCTGTAAAGGATATAACACTATGGCTATTGTGTTAGTAACTGATACCTTTTTGAAATCGATGAGTACCGGATACTAACACTATGGCTTCCGAGTCGGTACATGATACCAACCTGATGGATATAAATTTATGCTAAAGTTCACCCAAATTGAGAATTACAACAATTTCCGAACACCTGTTACTCCAGTGAAACCATACACTCTGGCCTTCATCGATATCAGTTATCACATTTCGCGGTAAGCATGACATCATTCAATTCAATATATTACAGTTAAATACTGTTTGTTGCGAAGATCTAATATATATGCAAGTATGTATTAGGTTTTGCGAACCTAGTAACAAATTAGTTCAGTTCTGACCAGAAGGATAAACCAAAGGCAGCATGAACGGAAAGTATAATCTCATGCACATTCGTTTCGTGCTTACTGGCGACTCATCGGTAGGAGCCGGTATTACGCTCTTTAACCACTATATATTTGGTAGAAGAATGTGGAATAATAGGACGGTAAAATGGTAAGGTCTTATGAAACAATTTATTTAATATATATAAATAATTAATAAATGCAATAGCATGCATAAATATAGAAGTGCATAAAATCTAACATTAGCGCTATTTAATGATCAGTACAAGTAAAATATATCTTGAAAGTTAGCAGTAGAAATTCAGTTCCTTTAGTCAATTTCACCTAATGTAGTTTTAACCCAGTTTGTGATAAATTACTGCAGAAAAAGGCTCCGAAAAATGAGAAATTATATCTTTAAAAATTTGATTATAAAAGATCGTAACGGCATTTCTGCAGAATCCGAAATTACTGAGTAAGCAAAACGCACATCTCTGTAGAAATAGTCATCATTGAGAATGTGAACGCACCAAGAGTCCTATCTAGGGCTGGCATGAATTCAACAGGAAGTCCTTGCATAAGTGCGCGTATTAATATTAAACAGTCAGCACAATGATGGAAGCAGCCTTCAAGCCGCAGAATTGAACATTAAATAATAAATATTTGTATTTTTGTTTTATTAAATCCCATAAATTAATGATTAAAAATAAAGCGTTTGTGTTCAGTTATATAATATGGCTTCTGACGGATTGAAAAAATTAGTAAGGTTATAAACTGCACAAATGAACACTTTGACAGCGGGGATAAGGATAATTAAGTCTCGGCTGGATGACGCACTAATAATAAATTCCGAGGAAATTCGCATAAACGACCTAACCAACATAGGTGAAGTCAATAATCTCCGCACGAAAAAAGTCAATCAATCGGTTATAATATGTTTGTGGGGAACAATGAAATCATAAATTCGCCAACGTCTCTGTTTGTACGAAAACTCTGGACAGTACATGATGAGTTTCAAACAGGTACGAAACCGGTCTTCTAAATGAATTGACTTTTTATATACTACACGATGCTTAGTTTTACTGAAAAATGTATGTACATAATGTGACAGGTGTTTTTTTATCATGATCGGAACCTCGACTTAAATAATTGTTATCATCGCCCACACAACCAATGTTCACTTAATTACTGCTGCTTGTCCTCTTCCGTTTTGGTTTTTTAGGCGCAAACTTTTCCGTACATTATTTGATAATGCGAATAATGTTCTGCCTTTTCCGACGGTCTCAGTACTATCTCCTCGCATCCAAAAAGAATCTGCTCACTGACGATCCATTCTAATCACACCCTAGGCAGTTCAGCTAAGTTTATCTGTTTTTATTATGTCTACCAGATTAAAACGTGATCCCTACTCGCGTTAGCTTTCTATCTAATGGAGCCTTTAAAGTTGTGGGTTTTGTCATTATCTACTGAAGCTATGGGCAATAATCAAGACAAGAATTGCAAAAGTAGTTGAGAACATCAGAAGTCCTAGTCACAATCGTGTTGATTTTGTTTATAATGTTTGTTTCTGGTTGCTTCACAATAGCTAATCTTGTCGCTCCTCCTATAGGAATGAACACATATCAGACCAGGCCACAAATCTTTCATTTCGTAATGGTTCCTAAGAATAAATTTATGATTTTTTGGATGCTTTCTTCTCATACATTTATCGAATTTTTGATTGACTGGTTGTAGTTAACGGTGACGTTTGTATTTATGCCATGTTTTATGCACTGATTGTTAAACCTTTATTCTCCTAATTAGGATATTATTTTATTACGATATTTTGTGCTTCACTGGCTACGTACTAACTGATTTTAAACAATTTACATGGATTATTCAGGTTTTAATGGTGTAACTGTAGCAAAATGTGGAAGTTATCTAATTTGAGATTAATGTTGTAGTTTTGCCATTTATTCGCTTAAATGACATTTGGCGGATTTTACATTCTTATTCAAATCGATCAACTTAGCGATTTTTTCTACGTTAATTAATTTGTTATTCATGTAACTTGAAAATATTATCAATTTAATCTTGAGAAATCTCTGTTTCAACAATGTACTGAATGGCAATTTTTTACTCTGCTCTTGTTTTGTGCAGAAATAATGTATTCGCTCTTCTCATTAACCGTTGTCCTTTTGCTAACCTTATATTTTGATGATACCATTTGAGCTGATTTATTATTTCATTACGCCTTGATTATTTTCTTTTCTTGACCTAAATCCAAAAGATCACAATCAAACTTTCTATTACATAATACTTTATTTCATTATTTGTGTTCACCCAATTATTTTCGCAGTTCGATTCGATATAGCTTTAGAAATATGTTATGCATTAATAAATCTCCTTCAAATTTTTCTATTTAAATAATAATAATAATAATAATATAATAATAATAATAATAATAATAATAATAATAATAAATTTTCTTCTATTTTATAGACGACAAATAAAAATTAATCCTGTATAAAGAGACATAACCTAAGGTTGAATCGATGGCGAACTTTGTTTCTGTGTTTTCAATATTACGAATTTATAACTAGAATTATTATTGGGCAAATATATTTTAGCTTTTAACAGAACCATGTCCATATGATATAGCACCGTTTATTTCCACCCAATATTTGTTTTATTGCTATGTTGGAATTTCATAACAAAATATGGGCTGATATACATTTGTGCCATATTTATAATTTATTGCTATATCTGCTCCATAAACATTTATAATATTTCAAACAAAACAAAATAACTACACGATAAAACACTAAGAAATGTCATCCACTACCATGGGCACAATCAGGCAATTATGAAATGCGAGCGAGGAGACTAATCTAGTGCATGAAATCAGTACGCCGGGTGTTTAACACTGCAAAATGTATTTTCAGTTGACAATATCGAGTTTGTAGTTCAATTTATTAGTCTAGTTTTGCTTGCAAATTCGGATTGCATTTTCTAAAAACTTATTTTAAATAAACGGGCATCAACACTATACCTGAACCACGAAGAAAATATTTACTGACGCATCTAATTTTTTCATGCATGCTCACCATCGAAAATCAATCACGATAATATATGCTTATTTTTTCTCAAAACGTGCATATATATATATATATATATATATATATATATATATATATATATATATATAAGAAATAGTGTAATATTGAAGCGCAACACACAGAAACACACAGGAAAACTTTAAATTGGTGAAATTATTAACTGTTAGTTCCATTCTTCACCAAAATGTGACAAAATTCGTAGTTTATTTACACGAATGGCAGTCTATTATGCATGTGTATAAAATGAGCACTTATTAAAAACGCTTACTTTTCTCAACTAACCTGTAACCATTTCATTTCGCCAGTAAGACAGCGTTTGTGAATACTTTGATTTTATTTCTCCTTCACTAAACAGCGGATTAGATTACTTTTACACGTAATTTAATAAACTTGTATTATAATGTCAAATATTGAACAAAATTTTAATCAAAATAATTCTCATATGTTGAATCAGAATATCTCTGAGGCGGTAAATAGTTGCGAAGAAAATGTTGGAGCAGATATCAGGTCAGATAATTCGCAGTGCTTTGAATCATTTATTACTTGTTGCTTGTTATGCGTTTAAATGACGCCTAATTTATGTTAAAGTTACTTTATCGAAATTGGTAAATATCTGACTAATATCTTCTGTTGGTAGTTTAACTGAAAGCTATGTAAATTTACCTAGAATTATTATGAAGAACTAAATAAATGATACCCTGTACGATGCACGATATTGCCTGCTTTATCTATTGGAAAGTTTATGTTCAGTATAGAATTTTTTAATTCATTGATATTGTTTTAATGGTTAACTTTTCGGTATCAAAGTTGACTTGGTTATTAAATTGATGAATTTCCGCGAGTTCCGTTCGTGGGTTGTTGCTTTGCACTATCAGTCTCATAAAGATCCAATTGATCCGCATTTCCAAGTACGCATCTGTTATGTCTTCGACCAGGCTAGATGCGTATTTATCCCTTTCTTCCGAAGGTTTCAACATCGTTCATACTAACCACTGGAAATGAGGTGCGATCTAATCTTCGTTGACTGATTTCCAGTGGTTAGTATGAACGATGTTGAAGCCTTCGGAAGAAAGGGACGAATACGCACCCAGCCTGATCGAAGACACAACAGATGCAAACTGGAAAATGTTGATCAATCGGATCTTTATGAAACTGATAAGGCAAAGCAACAACCGACGAACGGAACTCGCGGAAATTCATCATATGAAGCTGGCACTGTGCAAGAACCCTTCAAATCATTCGTTATTAAATTGTTTGAACCGTGAAATCAGTATAATACTGAAATGTTGTCCGATAAGGGCAAAACGTTGGTTTAATAAATGGACAGATTTTTGAACTACGATACGTTGAATTACGTATCCTATCAAAAAATACTGCAAATATGTAGTGTCCGAAAAAAATCTGAACGGTACGTGAAGAGTTCCCAATAAGGGCGAAACCGATCTACTGCACGAATTGCCTTTTCTAGATTATAGAACGCTTAGTCTATACTGAAAAATGTATGTACATAATAATTCAGGTTTATATTAAGATCGCAAGCTTCATTAAATTAAATTTTATCACCGCCCGCGCCGACAATGCTTGTTTAATTATATAAATGTTCTATTCAATAATATCTCCACAGGTATCGTAATATCTGTTCCATATTTGCAGATTACTTGCAGTTACATAGAAATTTAGTTCGAAAGAGTTGCCACATAGGCTCCACCTAACAGAAAAATTAACTAAAAAACTTTAAGTTGGGATGTAACTGAGAATTGGGTGTGACATGCTTCAGATTGGCGCAGTGATTCGAGCAACAAATTCCGATGCAGACTTGCCAAGTTTCGAGACTCGTCCTAGCCAAATTCTGAACAGTACGTGATGAGTTTCGATAAGAACGAAACAGGTCTGCTGGATGAATAGTCTTTTCTACATTGTACAATGCTCAGTTTATACTGAAAATGTTTGTACACAATGGGACAGGTGTTTAAAATACGCAAACTTAATTTAAATAACTGTTATAATCGCTCGCGCAACCAATGCTCATTCAAATTCATTACACCATCTCCACGTAATGTGGTGTTTGCTCTATAATGACAGATTGTGTCTGGTTAGTTGGAACATTATGTCCAAAGTTGTGCCGTATATGGTCCACAATAAGGAAAAAGGATAATCAAGAATCATTTTTTAATATATAACATGAAAATTATGTGTAGTATGCGGCAGGGTGGCTCAGTGGTTAGAGCATCAGGCCCCAAAGCAGACGTTCCTAGGTTCAGACCCTGTCCTCGGCAAATTATTGAAAGTACGTAATGAGTTTTTTATAAGGGGGAAACCGGTCTTCTTGATGAATTACATTTTCTATATTATACAAAGCTTAGTTAATACTGAAAAATGTATGAAAGGAGAGCTACTTCAGTATAATAAACCTCAGCAGAAAAAAAATTTATTTAGTTCACTTCCGGATAATTTCTTAAATATTCTTTTCCATTATGGATATTTATTTCAAATTTTGTGTTAAATTTTGTTCTATCAATTTGTATTTTATCTTGCATATTTTAACCACGACAACATTAGCTTAAATTTTAATATAAATTATTTATCAGTTGAATACTGTTTGTTGCGGAGAACTAATATATATGAAAGTATGTATTAGGTTTTGCGAACCTAGTAAAAAATTAATTCAGTTGTGACCAGATGGATAAACCAAAGGCAGCATGAACGGAAAGTATAATCTCAGGCACACTTGTTTCGTGTTTACTGACGACTCATCAGTTGGAGCCGGTATTACGCCTGAGTCGCCAGTAAGCACGAAACGAATGTGCATGAGATTATACTTTCCGTTCATGCTGCCTTTGGTTTATCCTTCTGGTCACAACTGAACTAATTTGTTACTAGGTTCGCAACACCTATTACATACTTGCATATATAATAGTTCTCCGCAACAAACAGTATTTAACTGTTATATGCTTATTAAAGGTCATAACAGTCCTATGGTTTAGAACGTAAACTTATTTAGAATTTTTTGCTGCGTTGTGCGCCTTACAAATTATTCGCTTCGGCCATCGCACAGCCATTAACTGTCAAACTATCGTATTTCTGCACAAACTATGATGTAAAGACAGAAATTGTCATTGCGGATCTATTCATTGCATAACAAAGACAACGTCATATGTTTTTCTTCAAATCAAGATTGCGAGCTTGAAGTAAACACCAATCCCAATGTATTTCACTTCGACTGGCGGTCGTTTTGCTTTGTTGTTCGACGACTGGTAAAATAAAATGGGATTGGTGTTTACTTCAATCTCGAAAACCTGATTTAAAGAATTGTTACCATCACTCGTGCAATCAATTATTATTTAATTGAATTGTCATATGTTCTTTTGAAGAAACTTAGATAATTACAGACTCGGTATATATATTATACAGAATGAGTTAGCGTTGAAGTCGAAATATCGCGACTATACGATGTTAGCTATTCTACTGCAGGTTTACACATTTGTCTAGGAGATTGTATCGTCCTATTATCCCACATTCCTCGCCAAATATATAGTGATTAAAGGGCATAATACCGGCTCCTACTGATGAGTCGCCAGTAAGCACGAAACGAATGTGCATGAGATTATACTTTCCGTTCATGCTGCCTTTGGTTTATCCTTCTGGTCACATACTTGCATATATATTAGCTCTCTGCAACAAACAGTATTTAACTGTTATATATTGAATTGAATGATGTCATGCTTACCGCGAAATGTGATAACTGATATCGATCAAGGCCAGGGTGTATGGATTTACTGGAGTAACAGGTTTTCAGAAATTGTTGTAATTCTCAATTTCGGTGAACTATAGCATAAATTGATATCAATCATATTGGTACCATGTTCCGACTCGGAAACCATAGTGTAAGTACCATGTACCTTTTCTGTACAATAATGTTGGTATCGGTTACTAACACAATAGCCATAGTGTTAGTATCCTTTACAGACTCGGTATATATATTACATAGTGTGAGTTGGCGTTGAAGTCGCATTGTCCTAGACTATACGATGTTAGCTTCACTATTGCAGGTTTACACATACGTCTAGGAGATAGTAGCGTCCTATTATCCCACATTCTTGACCAAAATATATAGTGGTTAATGGGCGTAATACCGGCTCCTACTGATGAGTCGCCAGTAAGCAGTACCAAATTCCCAAGAAACTCCATGAAATGTCACTGGAGCCGGCTTATCCTCCAAAAGGAGTCAGCCGCAGTAAAGTAAAGTAAAGTAAGTAAGCACGAAACGAATGTACATGAGATTATATTTTTCATTCATGCTGCCTTTGGTTTATCCATCTGGTCACAACTTAACTAATTTGTTACTAGGTTCGCAACACCTAATACATACTTGCATATATATTAGTTCTCCGCAACAAACAGTATTGAACTAATTTTTTACTAGGTTCGCAACACCTAATACATATTTGCATATATATTAGCTCTCCGCAACAAACAGTATTTAACTTTAGTTATGTTCATCCAGAAGGTTTCATCATTGAAACATGCTAATAAAAAGCAAATTATTCTTTAATTCTATTAATTCTTTGTTATGAAGCTTATGAACTAATATTTATTCCACTTTAGAGCAAATTGTTAATACATTAAACGATAAATTGCCTCAGCGGTTATTCTTAGGATGAAGTTAATGTCAAGAAAATGTTTCTTGTATTAGTGTAATCAATATCTGTCCTATGTCCAATCGTGTGTTAAGTTTAAAACCATGTCTTTATGAAATTCACACATCATTACATGACCTGTGATTAATTTAGGCTAGGTTTATGGTAAGTCTTTGATTGTTACATCACAATGTACACAATAATTCATAAATGCGACAAAATGCAGAGAACCAGTCTCAAGTCCTCTAAAGGCGGTGTGTTGATCAAATAAATTGACTTTTGAGACGATCAACACAGGCTTTGATTTGCGACGAGCACTTCCATTAAAACATTGGATTTATCTTGCACTTTTGACAACATATCTGCTAGATCTATTACAAAGTATGCATGTACCTTTCTTCAGTCACTAACTATTCAGCATATTAGTATCTACGAAAAACGTGAATGCGTCATTAGCTCCCAACATATTATGCTTAGTATTAACACAAAATATTTACATAAAACAATAACAAATCATTCAGTTGATCGCATCAACATTTAAGTCAAGCATTTTCTAAATCGGCGAACCACAAAATTTATTTCTGAGGGAAATTCTAATTTATGGACGAATATTGAAAGATAGCTACTTCCTTACTTTATTTTACAAACAACGTCGTGGACGCATTACGTTTAAACTAATCTGAGTTAAATGAAAGATTTTAAGTGTACAGGTTGCAGTAAATAACTAAATACGAGCCCAGTTGTCGACGTATGTTCTGACAAGAATTCCACAAATGTTCGTGCACCAAATTAAAGAAATGTTGGGAACCAATTTTCGTGTTTTTGCTTTGTGTTATTTTAATTAATTATAATCGCTCTTAATATAAATTCAATTTTTGGCTTCAGAAATCACAAGATATATAGTTTACCAGAAAAGCATTTATTTATAATTGAGCGTTATTATGCAATGTGAAAGGACTTAGATTTGCAAGGTAAAATTGCATTTACACTTGGTGGAGCATATAATTAAACTGAGTATTCGAAAAAGGATAAATTTGAGTGTAGATCTAAAGCTTCACGCACAATATAATGCTCGAAATGTCAAATCTGAACGCGGGGTACACAAACTTTATTAAAGAAATGGGGTGCAAACAGATTCCCTAAATAGAGGCGATTCCATAAAAAGACACTGTCATGAATTTCCTGATCAATGACAATATTTACATCGTTGGCAATATCATGTTAAGCGATGTTTAATTTAATTTCTCTTATACACAAATATATAGTTATACAATTTTTCTTGTTTTCTGTTTCTATTTGACGTGAATTACTCCAATAATTTATTTCATTGATAAAGTAATTAAAATTATTGAGCAAAAGCTCATATATATATATATTTATATAATAAGGTTTATGGGTAAAAAAGAGCGATTATATAAGGGAACACGTTCAAATGAACAAAAATTAAAACTGAAATTTAACATTTAAGATTCTTATTTCATGTCTAACTCGACAAGAGACAGGCTGCTAAATGAGCAGTTGTTAGAAAGTCTTTATAATGATTATCACAAATTCTTTTGTAAATAATGGTTAAAAGTTGAAACAATTCAAAATATTTCCTGGGTGATTATAAAGAATGATTTCCATTTTTTGTTGATGCTGATATTAAATGACTATGCCAATTATGTTATAGCATATACCTATACATTATAATAGATATTTTTGCATTTCTATAAAATAGTGTTTCCCCTTTGGATATGGTCTAGACTTTGTGAATCTTTTATTTTTTTAATATTATTATTTTATTTTTTATTTATTATTTTCTATACCAAAAGCTTTCATTTACTAATATTGATGTTCAAATTTTTAAAAAAATACTAATTTCTTGTCGTTTCTGCGCAATAATGTACTTTTATTATTTAATATAGACTAGTCTTTATGAGTCATAATAAAAATTTGATTTAGGTATAAGTTATATTAACATGTAGTTGAACAGTCATTCTCAATCTTTATGGAATAATTATTTTTATAATGAAAGTCGACGTTAACAAATTAGGTTATATTGGCGATTATTGCAGAAATTTACATAATACCTACGGGTGAACATAAGTTTATACTATGTCAATAATGTATATATTATGTATTATAATAGAGTCGATTGTAACAAATAAGCACTAATTCATATTCTGTTATAAGAGAAAATGAAATTTTATATGATCACACACAAGTATATATA
>JAQBSW010011070.1:0-21560 GCA_029291075.1 Eudiplozoon nipponicum | reverse complement strand
GAGATCTTCTAATAGAAACTCCAAGTAGTCTTGATTGGGTTTAGAGAAACGCCTCCATCTAAAATGTCTCTTAAATTTTTATCGACCGAACTAGAAAAAGTGTTCAATCCTGCTGCTATTTTTAATTTTGATTATGATAAAACTTTCTCGTGGTTAAATAAAAGACAGGATTAATTGTTTTTCAGCAGCATAACGTCTCGAGATTCTATCTTCAAGTTTTTTACTATTAAAACTGAAACGTTATGCATTACATATCATGTTAATCAACAATACATACAATCAATTATTAATCATGGTTCCCTTTTTTGCATAATGTTACACTCGAATAATACATTAAATTTTTCTATTTTTGATGATGAATCTATCACTCTTTATAACCGAACTTTATGATGCTGATAAATTGTACAGTACAATTAGTTGCACATATTTATGTGATGTGATAAGTTTTTATATTGTACATTTTCTATTTTTATTATTTGATGGAACATGTAAGGTTTGAATCCAAATAAAGATTTTCTATTCTATTCTATCCAAGTCAACCCACCAATGGTGGGGTATGTTGCGAGCAAGCTACTCTCTTTTTCAAAAATTTACAAAATTTACAATCAATTGCCAAAGGGGCTTAGAGAAACGCCTCCAACTAAAATGTCTTTTAAATTTTTATCTACCGAACTAGAAAAAGTGTTCAATCCTGCTGATATTTTTAATTTTGATTATGATAATACTTTCTCATGGTTAAATAAAAGACAGGATTAATTGTGTTTCAGCAACATAATTTCTCGAGATTCTATCTTCAAATTTTGTATTATTAAAACTGAAATGTTGTGCATTATATCATCTTGTTCATCAACAATGCATACAATCAATTATTAGTCATGGTTACCTTTTTCTTACAAACTGTTATACTCGAATTATAGCTTAAATTTTTCTAATTTTGATGAAGAATTTATCACTCTTTACAGCTGAACTTTCTGATGCTGATAAATTGTACAGTACAACTAATTGCACATATATATGTGATGTGATATCTTTTTATATTGTACATTTTCTAATTTTATTATTTGATGGAACATGTGTGGTTTGAATCCAAATAAAGATATTCTATTCTATTCTATTCTATTCTATGTAGATTGGTTTGTGGGAGCACTTAGAGACAAGATGTGTCGTTTGGCCCCGACCAAGACTAGAAAAGCTAAAACCAAATGCTGTGTCCTCTGATTTAAAATCGGCTTCGCATGTGTATATAACTAATGAGAATAGGAAGAACTGCCTGACACGATTTTACAAAGGACCATACAAAGTCAAGAGGATGACTGACAAGAATGTCATCATAGAAATAAGTGGCATTGAGGATTGTGTTACGTTGGATCGTTGCATTCCCCAGTTTATCTGGATCGACAGTATCACTGAATTAACAGATGCGTTGAATGACCGTTCCATGGGCGAATCTGATGTGTGCAATCCCACCATACAGGCACATAATGAAATGCAGAACTCTGAAGACGTGTTGTCTAATATAGCAAAATCTTATTTTACTGAATCACAGTATGAAAACTATTTGTCGATACCAGATGATTTTGAAGAACCAGTGAATGTTGTACCGGGCGAGATGACGACGTCAGGGCGTCAATATGCACAACTCGTTCTGGAAGAATGCCACGTCAGCCGAAGAACTATGATTACGTCTATTACTAGCCGTTTTTTGAGAAGGTGGTGTATGTAGAGGACGTTAAATCCTCCGCCTTATGTAAAATTACCTCGACTGATAAATTTAAACCACCATAGCTGATTGTAACGAACTTTATTTGAAAAAGAATTTTTTCTTTTTATTTTCCAGAACATTCTTTGTTTAAATATGTGATTTTAAATTGTGCGCTATTTTCAGTTTTCGAGTATCTCGCTCTGTGTCTGGTATTGTAATTTTGGTCTGCTGCATTTTAATATTTTTTCCATAGTAAACGATTACATCATTATCAAATATAATTCTCCATCAATTGCCTTTGTTCTGATATAAAATAACATTGAAGAGGAGCCTTGGAACAGGTATGTTTGATTTTATCGTTGGGTCACGTTTATACCATAACTGATTATTGCTGAAAGGAACAGCTTTCCAACTTTCACTTTCCGATTGCCTAACAGTAAGTGTCGATTTAATTGTTATCTCATATATTCATGGATACCGATATTAAATTTGAGGACACAAGTAGGTAAGTGCAGGACAGAGTGGACTTGAACTTAAGTGACGCAAGCAATAATATAAGCCTATCAGACTCTACTGTGAATTTTAGGACTTCCAGCGATCTGGCATCTATGGGGCTTACAGACTCGAATAGGTTAGGGGCCTCAACAGAAGTTTATGAGGCTGAGCAGAAGGGTATGCCCACAAATTCTTCTAGACACTGGCTCTTTCTGTCCTGTCCATGGGCTAGTTATAATTTGAGTAGCTTCACGCCGAACACGTAGTATAAACGATATGTTAATTGCTATTCAGTGGCCTTGACTAATTTTGCAGAAGATATTCGGCAACACAATGATGATTGACTCACGTAGAAATCAGATTAATATATGGACGATTGCGAATGCTGGATGCGCAACAATACGAAGACTGACGTGACTGACGACTATCTGAGTTAGTGACATAGCATGTAAACGTAAGTAAGATAGGTAATCAGTGCAGCAGAATAGGCGAGAGCAATTGCAGGTACCGAACATAGTAGATTGTGTTGCATGGTAATTTTATCGTGCTTATATGGATCCAATTTTGAACGTAATTTGTCTAAAAATTGCGTTATCTTATTGGTTCAAGGTGTTTCGTTTTCAATTTATTTACAAAATGAAAGCAAAATAATTTGAGCCGTTACAAATATTTAGGAGACAAAATTGAAGATTGTTCTGTCGACCACGGTTCCTCGCGCAAGTTACGTTTGTTTCAAATGAAATAAAACTTTTGACGACGCTGTAAACGCGCCGGCTGCAAGTAAATGCCGTGCGACGTTATTAAATAGTTAAATACCGTAGATAATGAGAAACAATTACTGTTGGTGGCCTTTATCAGGATTGAAATTGGCGTTCTATGACAAATTCCGAGAAAGTTGGGTAATGTGTCAGTGTCTAGGAGTACTCCTAGACACTTGAGGCCGGCTCTGTTTGATTGTCTGATGTTCCTTCGTGTGGATGCACAGGGATAATTAGAGTTGTTGAAACGATAGAGGTGAGTTTCTGTGTGAAGGTTCAGAATAATCTTGCTGAAGATCTACGGCAACACCGTGGTGGCTGGCACACGTAGAAGTCCGATTAATAGATAATTGATCATGTATGACTATTTATGCATCAACAAGAAGATTGGCGTAATTGAAATACAAGTGATTAAATGTAACAGCGTGATAAACGCAAGTACAGCAGTCAGTGTAGGTAAACAGTCAAGTAAAGAGAGCGACAGAAATCACTCGTAGCACAATCGTCAGAAATGTCAAGTGTGATTTGATGCATGGTAAATACAGCGTGCTTAAATACTTCTGGTCGCACGCCATTGGTTAACGGTGAATTTCGCGTAAAAAAATTTGAATTGAATTTAAGCAATATGACGGCGAATTGATGTGAACCGTTACAACACTAAAGAACGCACGTTCCAAACAAGAGTGTCATGTGACGTCACTAAGAAAACAAAATTGGGAGTCGTAGAGAGTGCAGTATTTCTTGGTGGCCCTGAACAGGGCCAGTGGCTAATTCACCGGAAAATTCATTGAGAGATTGAAGATTTTATCAGCGACTGGATGTCTAGAATTCCTTAAAGACACTAGCTCTTTGTGTTCTGTTCTTTGGCTGGTGATCCTTTGAATAGGTGCATGTGAAAAGTAGAATTGACGAAGCAGGATGTGTTAGTTTCCGTTTGAAAGGCATTGAGTAGTCTTGTCGAAAGCCTGCAGCAACGCTGTGATGGATAGAAGACATAGAAATCCGATTAATAGTTGCTCAATTACGTATGATTGGATGCGCTGCTATAAGAAGATTGGTGTGACTGGAGACTAGCCGTTTTAGTGACAAAACGTAAGAAATATAGGTGGGGCAGTCGGCGAGATAGTCAGTGGAGCTGAGTAGGCGACAGCAATCACAGGTATCGAATAGAGCATAATGTCTTGCATGGCAGTCGCATCGCGTTTATATAGATGCGAAGTGGCACGAAATTGGTCAACTGTAGTGTGCGCATTCTCATTTGTCCAGTGTATTAAATTTTGAATTTAATTTTGGCAAAATATCAGCGAATTAGTTTGAGCCGTTACACTCTCATACACAAATAATTTCTTTTTTCGACTTCTGAAGTTACCACTGGTTTCTTAAACAAATGTAATGCCTCTCCCAGCGTTCTGTGAAACGTTACCATTTTCCAGTGTAAACAATAGAATTGGCGCCCATGAAAAGATTCAGGAAATCATGTAAGGTCTAATGCCGTGATAAATGTGTGTACCCAAAACAAAGGCAAATGCCCAGAAGTCCTTCTAGAAGTTTGTTATGCGTGTACTTCTCGTTAATTAGTGATATTCTGGGTAGATGCACGTAACCGGTAGATAAGAATAAGCAGGATTTGTCAGTTGCCGTTTTAGGGCTGATTGAATCTTGTAAATGATCTGCATCTATATCAAGAAGACTGACAACCACAGAAATCCGGTTAATTTACAATATATCGGCGATATAATTTGTTTCGTTGCATTACTTTCTTTACTGAAAAAAATGAAGAAAACAGAAGAAAAGTCACTCATGAGAGGCTTAATTTGTACTTTAAGGCAGAGTTTGATTCCAACTAACTAACTGGTTAATAATCTGCTCACAGGTTAGCAGAAATGTATCTTATTGTGCTGATGCTGGGTTGGTGAATACTCGTTAGCTGCTTCATAACTAATATGATGCCAAATAACCACCAATTATTTCTACAAAACATGTTAGCCGGAGCGATCGGTCATACCGGGTGAAACAAAATAGAGTGGCGCTGATAACTTTTGAGATCCAGAGCCTGAAATTGCAAAGTGGATTTCAATAAACGGTACGAAATATATGCTGGGTATACTCGATCAGTGTCAATGAGAGAAGTTTGATATGACCAAAGGAGATAGTGCAAGCGCGATGTCGTAGACTATGATATTCAAGAATGAATATGTGAAATGCGTAACTGATGAAGTTGCTGTATACATGATAATTTCCCATATTATGATATGAAGCCACAGACCACTTATTTTTGTTACAAAGGGCGTTATCTCTAATTAGTTGGTTATATCACGTAAGGAAAATGTGGGCTAAATATGAGCCATTAGGTTACAACAGTGTGGTGTATAAAAAATAACATGAACCTCGAGCGTTACAAATTAATTAATGAAGACTGTCCGATTCTTGCTACAGAGGTAGTATGTACCAAAGAATTATTTATAGATAAGAACAGTTGGTTCTACCATGAGAGACAAGTAAGCACGAGATTTGAATCACGTAGATCTATATGAGTTGATCTAGTCACATGAAACAGAGCTCAAGTGGTTCCCAAAAAGAACACGTTTTACACACTAAAATGAACGATGAAAGGAAAACGAATATATCAGTCACACGCAATGCAATGTAAGTTTCTACTTGGTTAGGATTATTAGCATGAGCGGCCTGAAACGCCTGTAGGAGTCTTTATATTGCCAGGATCAGGCGGTTCGATAAAAAGTTTCAACATGTCTATTCTTATCAGATTAAATGTCGTACTTTGATTGAGAATGAAATATTTTGTATGTCTAGGTACAATCGCGTATGGACCGCGATATGTAGGTAATATTGGTGCTACATCACTGTCGTTCAGAACGATAGCTTTCCTGCAATTGTAGAGCTGCAGATGAACGAAAACTGAACAAGAAACGTGTCTCGGTTGTTGAGATTATATATTACTGCAATGAAGTCGAGAGCGAGAAGCTACATTTTCTTGGTTTACCTGTGCGAGTAATAATCGTGAGAGCTAACTCAGTGGTCGTATATCCACATCATATAGGACTTGTCATATGGATATGTGAACAGATTTTCCCATACGAGAATGCAATATAAGGAGTATTACAGGTTATGTTTCGACCACGTTGCCATTAGTGGACGAGGATGCTAAAGTGGCTTTGAGTTTCCTATGCCTCCTCTGTACCTTACCATTAGATTGTAGGTGATAGAACGTTGTCTAGCGCAATGAGCATCAAATGAATCTCAAATTGATCCTGTAACAATCGGATGGGAAGCATGCGACTCTATCAGTAAACATTTTGTTAGGAACAACATAATGTACTACAAATACAAATATAAAAACTTTAGTGACTTTATTTGCAGAAATGGTGCCAAGAGGCAAGCCGCAGGTCATTGAATAAATCTATTTATACTGGTAAGGTAGTTAAAACCTTGTACCTCAGTAAGATGAACTATTGTTGGAGACTTTTGCCAGATTAATTACTCCCTACATTGGATTGGGAGCGGCTGTGGAGATCCGTGCACATGATCAATCCCCGGCTTTTTCCCGATTGGTGACGTGAGAAGACTAATACGAATGATCAAAAATTTATTGTAAATAACACCGCATATAAATTCATAAGTAGTCCAAATTGACCGTGCTCTAGACGGCAATAAAATCAAATTTTAACACAAATGAATGTCTTAAACACCAGTCACAGTCAAACTAAATTGTCTGCACTCTAGATAGCAAAAGTTAAAATGAGCTCTGTTTATAAAGAAACATATTTTGCACACAAGCAATTATTCTTTCACAAATGTCTGAATTGAAATGAATATATGCAACCGATTGAAAATACATGATGATATGAACATAGTCACTGTTAAAAGTTGTCACTGAAGATAAATGGATAAAATTCGTGTAAAAACTTCAATGACAAAAATTCACAAATAATTAGTTCACTGTTTGCTATGTTTTTAACTTATGTCATTATAATAATCCATTGTTCTCTGAAATTCGGATAGGCATAGTTAAATGCGAACAGTAAATCCCTTGCATAAACTGCGAATAATCCAACTGAGCGAAATAAATCCGCTGTGACACAATAATCCACCGCATGTTCCATGCGTATTGCGCGCGGGTGTGTATATTTAATAAACAACCCTATTGTAACGACACAAATCAATCGCCGACATATTGCGTAAATTAAATTCAAATTTATTTACGTTGCACCAATGAGAAAGCAAATTGCCGTTTAACCACGTTAACCACGTTTAACCAATAGTATGCAAGTACACATATTGTATGCTATTTAAGCACGGTAATTTACCATGCAAGTCAGTTGGTCGTATCTGCGTTCTGCCTCGTGTTACACATGTGCATTCTGTCGGCTGTCTATACCTACGCTGGTGATTTGATAGTTTCACCAACAACTACATCCGTGACTCATCTTGTTGCGGTATACCAGAGAGACGAGCCCATTAAGTGCAGAACCTGCAGGACGCCATCCACCACGTGATTACAGCTCAACCACGGGAGCGACAACTCAACCAGAGTCCACCCAAGGCTCTAGGACATCTTCAACTCTGAAGAACTTCAAGAGAACGCATTTCCAGGCCCTCTTAAGGGCCCCCATATCAGTAACTAATCTCTATTCAGAGCACCTTAACCGAGTTTGTAACGTCGTACGGCATTTACTTGAAGCCGGGGCGTTTACAAAATTGGCGACCGCGCCAGGATAGTGATTATTGTTCTGATTTTTTTGGTATAAATAAAATTGACTTCCTTTTTCATTTATTTGGGATAAATCGTGGTCATCTGTTGAATTTTTGGGTATATATATATATATATTCGTGGTGTGTATTGGAGGATATAATAATAGATTGACATTTGTGTTTTCTTTACCGTGATTGGGATAAATCGACTAACATTTTCTTTACACCCTGATCCTGGCTTTTCTAAAATTTTGTTGGGTATATATTCGTGAATTTGTGGTGTTCTTCTTCCCTAAAGGAAAATTTCAAATTTTGGAAGCAGTGTGTTATTCTTGCTGTTGAAAATAATAATTCATTGGCACTAAAGGCCAACAGGGCCTCTGTTCGTCATCCCTACAGGACAATTTCAATTTTTTGGAAGGAGTGACGCTGTTCTGTGTTGAAATAATAATACATTGTTATCAAAGGCCAACGGGGCCTCTGTTCGTTTTTTGTACTGGACAATATCAAGCAACAGTGGAAGCTGTTTGTGGGTAAGCGTTTCGTTAAAGTATATTTATATATTTTCATATTGCTTATAAATTTATGCTTTTAAGATCCCGTAAGATTGTTAAAATGTCAGGTCCAATTTTAGATATTGATGTTCCTGTTTGGGATGGAGATAGTGAGCTATTCTTTATGCGCGTAGACTCCGCTTTCTCCCCGTTTCCTGATTATGACAGTCATCAAAAACTGTCAAAGGTTTTTGCTAAACTACCTTCTGAATTGCAGCGACGGATTTATCCTAAGCTTGAGGCCATTAGGAAGCTACCTAATCCCATTTTGGGCCTACAAAACGAGGTAGAATCCTTGCTTGGACCCACGGAAACTGAGCAGATAATAAACAAATATGCGCAGTTAGATATGCCAAATCTTGGCCCCATAGAAATACTGAGGGAATTACGGAAACGTTGGTATAAAACCAACATTTCTGACCATGAGGCTAAGGTTGTTTTTATTAACAATCTTCCCCAAACATTAAAACTCTTTGCCAGACAGCTCCCCAACACTCTCTCTATAGATGACTTATCTGAGAGATGTGAGTTAGAATATAGGGTTTTGGAACCCAAAGTGAATCCATCATCCTTTTCTTCACCCCCGCAAGATGATAGAATCTCCTCCTTAGAGAGAACAGTGGCGAACATGGCCAAAGTTCTAGAAGGATTGGCCATTACCAAATCGGAGATAAATCATGTGAATGCTCGACCAAAATTCGTTTCCAAGTCAAATTATAATGGTAGGCGGCGATCGAGATCTCCGCAATCATTTAATAAATATGCCCCAAAGAACTGGTGTTATAACCACCAGAAGTTTTTTATGCTTGCCAAGTTTGTCTTTGTCGTTCCGAAGAATTTCCGAATGAGTGTCAATTTCCACAGCTGACGGAGAGGACAACAGACCGCAGGCACAAGGGTGCATCAGCATCGGGAAACGTCTGGCGCAGGAAGTAGAAGACCGTACTTTCTGCACATCAACGGCATCAACGGCGCTACAGGGAAGAAGCCAACTACAATCCGACATCCCTGTCGACTCTTTTCGTCCACGCCGAATTTTTCACATAGAGAACCAAACAGACAATGCCGGTCGCAATCACCAGCCTACTTGTTTGCATGACCCGGCCAAACAGCCAAACGAACTTCTGCACCTTCTTGATTTCAAAACTGGCGAAGAGTACATCGTAGACACAGGTGCGGCAGTCTCAGTTCTCAAAGGTGATTCAATGGCCGAGATGTCGCTAGGCGTTCTTCTCGCAACAGCTACAGGCGAGCCCATACCAACTTATGGCTGCCAATACCGCACACTCAACATAGGTCTACGACGTGAATTTTCCCACAACTTCATCATTGCCAAGGTCTCACATAATATAATAGGCCTTGATTTCCTTCTAAAATTTCGGCTCATTGTTGATCTTGCCAATCAAAAGATCATCGACCCCTCCACCGGACTTGAACAAAGCTTTTGGACACTTGCCTCCGAGCGTTTGGAGTTACAGGTCATTCAGCCAACCCCAGTGCATCATTCAGCAGAGATATCAGCAGCTCTTCGAAAATACAAATCGCTTTTCGATCTTAACAAATCCGATCTACGAGTCTCCAACACGATGCATCATATCGTCACAGAAGGACAACCTATTGCACTCAAGAAGCGACCACTGGCTCCTGCTAAGCTGAAAGCTGCCCAAGAAGAATTCTCAAGGCTTTTGGAAGAGGGAATCATCAGACCATCGAAAAGTTCATGGGCGTCACCACTGCACTTAGTCTCAAAATCAAACGGATCGTACAGAGCCTGTGGAGACTACCGTAAGCTAAATTCAGTGACAAAATCTGATGCATATCCTATTCCAAATATCAACACTTTACTTGAAAAACTCAACGGCAGCAATTTCTTCTCAGTGATTGACCTCAGACAAGCGTACCATCACATACCGGTAGCACCAGAGGATATCGAGAAAACTGCAGTCATCACTCCATTTGGCCTTTTTGAATATCTTTACATGCCTTTTGGACTTAAGTGTGCTACTCAGACATTTCAAAGATTCATAGACAACATACTTCGCGACGACTCTGCTTATTGTATGTCATATCTAGATGACATTATGGTATTCAGTCCAGATCTAGAATCTCATGCGAAACATCTACGAAATGTCCTCTCACGCTTATCCAACCACGGACTCAAGATCAACTGTGACAAGACGCAGATTGCAACTTCATCCGTCGACTTCTTAGGGCATCGTATCACGGCCCAAGGTATTCAACCGTTGCCGTCAAAGACGAATTCAATCAAGAATATCAAGTCACCAAGGACTTTGAGCGATTTGCAGAAAATCCTGGGAGTACTAAACTATTATCGCAAGTTCCTTCCAGGCCTTTCAAAACAACTTTATCCTTTGTGCAGGCACCTGCGGAACCGAAAAGGACTTAGCAAGAATTCCATCATTGCTTGGTCATCCGAAGACGAGGAATTACTTCGACTTGCCATCAACTCGTTAGCAAATGCCACAATGCTAACGCATCCAGATTTCGAAAAGCCATTTCTACTCACGACAGATGCTTCTGAATTCGCTATTGGAGCCACTTTGGAACAAGAGATCGACGGAGTTCGGAAGCCTATCAGTTTCTACTCGCGTACTCTCCAACCAGTAGAAACGAGGTACGACACTTTCGGCCGAGAACTTCTCGCCATCCACGACGCAGTGCGCCATTTTATCAGCATCATTGGCAGTAGCAGATTTGTTGTTTTCACAGATCATGCACCACTAGTTAGCGCACTTCGAAACGCAACTTCATCTATCGCCAAGTACCCTGCCAGAGTGGAAAGACAGCTTTCTCGTCTAAGCGAATGGCAATTTGACGTCTTTCACGTCAAGGGCAAACAGAACTTCATTGCAGATGCCCTGTCCAGGCCAGACGTCTCTCTACAACCACCTTCGCCGTCACCATTCACTGTCAACTCCGTGGCACTCAGTGAACCTGCACTAACGCCAACTCTCCTGCGAACTGAACAACGCGGTGACATTCACATTCAAAGATCAATAGCCCGTCACCCAACCAAGTTCATATGCCGTCTGTGGGAAGGCTTACCAATTGTTTACTTCACGGGTACGCAGCCCAACAAGCCAGTTCTGCCGACCAGCCTTCAGAGAAAGGTTTTCGATTCAATTCACTCAATTTCTCACCCAGGAAGCCAAGCGACTGTCCGACTTCTTACAGATCGTTTCTGGGGTCACAGACTTAGGCAGAATGTTAAACGATGGGTCTCAGAGTGTGCAATTTGTCAGAAAAACAAGATCACACGACACACTCGTTCTAAGTTGCAACATTTTCGGTCTACTTCTCGCCTAGCCATCGTCCACATCGACATAGTTCATCTGACAAAGGTTCAAGGTTTCAGCTACCTTCTAACTATGATCGATAGATTTACACGGTGGCCTGCGGCATTACCTCTTGGCACCATTTCTGCAGACGAAGTAACTAACGGTTTTATCTCTGCATGGATATCCAATTACGGTGTTCCCAATGAGGTCATCACGGACAGAGGCACTTGCTTCTCATCTGATCGTTTCAAAACCACCTTGCGGTACATGGGATGCATCTTACGCCAGACGACTGCCTACCATCCCCAAGCTAATGGCATGGTAGAGAGAATGCATAGGGAACTCAAAGCAGCTTTAGCATCCTCGTCCATTAATGGCAACTGGGTCGATGCACTACCTTTAGTTCTGCTGGCCATGCGTTCTCGTACTCGAGAATCCATTAAAACGTCTGCGTCACAACTCTTGTATGGCATGGATCTACGCCTGCCTAGTCAGCTCCCACGTCTACTACCGGCACAAGATGACCCACAAAACGAAGCTACCCGCCTTCGACTTCATTTCGGTAACATGTCCGAACAGCAGCCGAGACACACGCCTCGTCCAGTCTTCGTTCACCCACAGCTCCACAGCTGCAAGAGAGTACTCGTTCGCAACAATACTGCTGTTGCACCACTACAACCCAAGTATCGCGGTCCTTACCCGATTTTACTAAAACAGCCAAAATACTTCATCATTATGCAAGGCGCTACACCGACATCAGTAAGCATAGACAGGTTAAAACCGTTTATCGAACCACCTGATCCTGAGAGCGTTCAACCTTCTACACACGTCTCAGGCTCCGTCTGCCCACAATCTCAACCTGCTTTGTATAACGCGTAATTAATTTTTTTTAAACATTAACATTTAACTATAAAATTTTTTTTAAACTTTACGTTAATTTTTAGTATTTGTCTCACGTGGCATAACCACCTGTTCTTAGCTAACAATTGTGTAGCATTTTTGAACAGTTCTTTGGTATTATGCCACCTCTGAGGCAATGTTCGTATACATTTTTTTATGCAATTACCTTTGATTTTAATGTATATATATTTCACATTATAATGTACTTCTCACACATGACATTACACTGCCCATTTTGGTATGACCAGCTACTTAGTTGCTAACGTTTTCGTGTAGCAACACTAAGTAGTGATCAGCTTCATATCATGGTACAGGCCACTTTCAATGCATATCTCAACTTTATCCATTTCACAAAGACCACTACAAATGCCATGACCACAACGTCGAGCACTTTAGCTCCTTTGGTCGTATACAAACACTGACAACGATCCAACCTGCTTAGGTTTTTTATCTTAAACCTGGCAAATTCAGAGGCGATTTACCTCGAAATCTTCACGCTGCGGCTCCAAAAACTTACACTGCTCTATTTTGCCTCACGTGCTATGACCGTCCACTAGAGCTAACAATTTGTGTAGCAATTCCTAGTGGTTACCTGGCATCATATCATTGTTGAAGCAACCAACAAGCATATTTAAGCCCAGCACTTATGGTTCATCATATTTTTCCTTAACTTGGTTCGAACTCTGTCATGCATTTCTTATCTAGCCTCGCAGAGAGGAATATTTTTTCTTTTTTTTCAGAGAGGAAAGTGTTGTAACGACACAAATCAATCGGTGACATATTGCGTAAATAAAATTCAAATCTATTTACGTTGCACCAATGAGAAAAAAGCAAATTGCCGTTTAACCACGTTAAACGACGTTTAACCAATAGTATGCAAGCACACATTGCATGCTATTTAAGCACGGTAATTTACCATGCAAGTCAGTTGTGGCATTTGCATTCTACCTGCTTCGCGTATTTGCTCGATCGGCTGTCAGCGCATATTGCACTTTACCGGTTGTCAATCCCTACTCGTCTTGATGCGAGATACCAGAGAGACGAGCCAATTGAGTGCAGGACCTGCATGACACCATACACAACGCGATCACAGCTCAACCACGGGAGCCAAAACTCAACCAGAGTCCACCCAAGGCTCTAGGACATCTTCACTTCGGAAGACTTCAAGCGAACGTATTACCTGGCCCTCTTAAGGGCCCCCATATCAGCAACTAATCTCTATTCAGAGCACCTTAACCGAGTTTGTAACGTCGTACGGCATTTACTTGAAGCCGGGGCGTTTACACTATTAATTACAAATAAAATTGCAGTTAAAGAAATCTCAATTAAAACTGCTTGAAACTAACAGATATTGTTTCTAAAATCACAGTTAAGAGAAATATTGTGTAAGAACCGAGTTAGATTAATTGACCTTAAAGAGCACCATATTTGTCAGAATTGACCATCATTGGGTTGTAACGCGGAGCGGCGTGTTAAACTATATCGATGTGAACAATGGCTAGGCGTAATGTTGTTTGGAAATGTTTTAACTTAGATAAAGTGTGCCGAGTGATCTTATTTTATAAGCACGTAGAACACGCGAAGATCATCGCATAGCGTTCTGCCTGAGTTAATGACCACAGAAAACTATCTTTTATAAATTTGACAGTCGTCTTACAATCTGAGTGATAAATAGAGTGAATGGAGTCAAAATCCGTTCTGTGTTATTTGGTGGCTTGAACTGGCCTATGAGGCTGCGTACCCAGCAGGTAGACATATGGTAAACCTTCAAAGGGTTGGCATGCGAACTTGGTAGATTGGCAAGCTAGTGAATTCTGAATTTGAATGTCGTGTTGTCATTTTAGTAGAAGGCATAGCGTCACAGTGGGTTCGCTGAGAGCCATATAGTTTACTAAGGATGACGAAGGCGAAGGCGGTTGTAGGGAGACTTCTGACTTTTAAGCGTGTCTTCAATGATGTATTGTTCAACATTAACGCGGAAACGTCGAATTGCCAATCGCTAAGATGCGAAATCTGTCATTCTAATCTGTTAGGGTAATTTTCGACTGTTCAAATCACAATTCAAAGTACAATAACTAAAAGAGTATGATCTGGTAAAATTTAAAAAATACTACTGCTACATATAATGTAAATGAAGCGGCGTACCGCTTCATGGGTAGTGAGGAGCTCTCGCTTAAAAGCGTGATATATAGTTTCAACTAGTTTTAAGTTACACGATGGAAAACTAGTTTTCTTTTGAATTCAATTGATCTCTTGTTCATAGATGGTGCAGTTTGCAAATTCCTAAGCATCAGTATTGATTAGAAAATCCACGTTTTATTAAAGGATGCGTCTGATCCCCATTTTCAAGTATGCGTCGAGTTCAACTTTGTGGCAGTTAGGTGTTGATTTGTCCCTTTACTTCGAAGGCTTCAACATGAATCATACTAACCACTTTAAATGGGATACGATAAATTCTTAGTTAAATGACTAAAATCTAATTTTCGTACCTCATTTCCAGTGGTTTGGCGCTACAAGTTGTTTGCATCCACTGTCATCCTGATTAATCCGTATATTTCGATATCAGGTTTCGGAAGCCTTTATAAATGGAAAACACATCCCACATACAGTTTAACAATCAATATGTCAAGTGGAAAATGTTTTATAAGCTAAACTTTCAACTTGACATATTAATAGTCCAACCGTTTTTGGGATGTGCTTTCCATTGAAAAAGGCTTTCGAATTCGTAAATCGAAATATCCAGATTAATCAGGTGGACATTGGATGTACTCGATTTGTTGCGCCAAACATGGACAAGGTAATTAATCTTTCAACTGCCGTGCAGCATGCTTCTTTTGAAGTATGAATTATGTTGAAGCCTTTGAAAAAAAATGGACGAATCAGCATCCAATCACCAAGAAGAGGAATCCAATGCATACTTGGAAATGCTGATCAATGGGATTTTTGCGAAACTGATGAATCAAATCTACTACAAAGGAATAAAATCGTGGATATTCTAAATGTGACGACCTCACTGCGCAACCTGGAAGAACGTTATTTAAGTAATTAGAAAAGTTCGTCCGAAGTCTTGATATGTTAGCATAGTGGCATTTGCTAAGGAGCTGTTGGTATGACGAGGCAATTATTCGTCTTCAGATGACCATGAAATGACAGACTTCCTACTTAGTACTATCCGATCCCTCAATTGCCTTATAACATATATGGTTGTTTCGATAAGCCAAAAACACCTTTCGATACTTTTTGAGAACTCCAAATATTTTTGTAGGTCCCTTAAAGTCTTGGGTGGCGGAATCTTTTTGAGCGAATTCAACTTTGAAAGCAAATACTGAATATCTTGATTTGTAATACGATGGCCTAGAAAATCAAAGTATGTAGTTTAAATTTGAATTTTGTTATAATTAATTTTGCATCAATAATTTAACAAATTCGATAGGACATTTCTAAGATGCTCGGCGTGTGAGTTTAGGTTAGAACTAATGACCATTTTATCATCAAGATATGACATAAAGTAGTCGCTATCATCAAATAGTATGTTTATCGTGAAATTCTGAACTGCCTGAGTGGCATACTTGAAATCAAAATACATCTAAAATTGTTCAAAAAGTACAAAAAGATTGATGACAGCGTCTATTTCTATATCTTCTGGTTGTATCGGAATGTGATGGTAGGTTTGTATAAGGTCAATCACTGAGAAATAAGTGCTACTACTAGCAACGTCTTTGTAGTGGGAATAGGGTATAAATCGGCTTTGGTAAAAATGTTTAAATTGTGATATTTGCCGTAGGCTCTCAATGATGCACCAGCAAGTGTACTATGGATAACAAAAAACATTTTGATGTTCTAAGGATGCCTGCTTCAAAATGTTTTGAAAATACTCCTTTGAAAGCTTTGGGTTTCGCAGAAAGTAACATCCTCTTCTTAAGTATACTAGGTTGTCCTGTGGTGTTGATATGGTGCATCGTGTTGGTGATATGTGCCTCTGATTTGCTGAGATCGAACAAGGATTTTCGTTCTTAAAGAACAGTAGATATCTCTGTAAAAGAATACATCGGATATGCCTGTGTGGTCTTTTACTCCAAATTTTCAGAGGTTAGTCTTCAATAACATTTTCCTAGTCCAGGAAAGGCGTCAATTATCTTTTAAATGCCCAGATTAACAACAGGCCAAATTATTACCAGAAAATAAAGAGTTATAATGTTGTGTGCAACCTTGATGACGATGAAGTTGTGCGAAACTTCACGATGTAAACATATATTAAGCGATAATAATCTGTAATATGTCAGAATTTAATTAGTTTTATCTTCGTGATACTGTAAGCAATGATGTTTTAATATGTGGCTTTTTCTGATAGAAATATAGAGAGAATTGTGAGATGTGCTAAGAAAAGATTGCCGTTAATATCAAAAAGTATTTAGCTACAAATGTATATCATTCGAACTGGGCTTCTCTTGGAATACGCAGTCGCCACATTGAATTCCATAAACAAGGTCAATCAAATATGCCGGAAGCGATATATAGAAAAATAGAGAAGTATATTAGTTTAGTGGAGTACAAATGTATGCTTTTATATTTAATTTTGTGCAATTGTCAACAATATATCTTAAACAAATTCGTTACTGAATCAAAATTTTCCATCAAAACCAACAGACGAGAGTGTATATGCGTCCTATAAAGAAAAAAATTGGAACAGGAACAATATATGGATCATCAGAAATAACGCATCTTATAATTGGGAAACACACTGGAAAATATCTTTCTCTTTCTAAAATATTTAAAATGATTTACCAACCAAGTTTCGAGAGACGCTTCCTGCGTTGAAATTGAAAATAAATATAACCAAAACGACCTGTAGGTATTTCATTACGACGGTACTAATGCATGGTTGAACAAATTTATGTTAACTCTGGAACTAGTCTTAATTTATATTGAATAACTAATTATGAATCTTGGTTACACACACACACACACACATATATATATATATATATATATATATATATATATATATATTAACCACTGATATCTGATTTCAAAGAAAAACTATCGAACCACATATGCACTATAATCCACCGCATGTTTCCTGCGTGTACTGCGCGCGAAGGTGTGGCTCTACTTATTAAAAAAACCCTAGTTAATTACAATTAAAATTGCAGTTCAAGAAATCTCAATTGAAACTGCTTGAAACTATCAGAGATTGTTTCTAAAATCACAGTTAAGAGAATGATTGTCTAAAACAAGAAGTCGTATATATGACCTTAAGGAAAACCATATTTGTCGAATTGAGCTTCGTTGGGTTGTAACGCGGAGCTCTTTATATAAAACAACAAACACCTGACCTAAATATTGAAAAGTTTCATCAACATGATATTCTAATCGACTTGCCACGAATCAAAATCCCAACAATAATTTACTAGCATCCATGCAAGACCAATAACCTCCTCGACCAGAATCAATAAACATTCAAGCGGATTAATAACAAACTGAAAGGGAAAAGAGCTGCAAATACGGAGACAGAAACTTCGAAACAATATGAGCATTCAACACTGTAATACACATCTGCGCTGTTTCCAAGTGGAGAAAACAAATATACGAAATAATGGGAAACGGAAGTCTACACTAGTAAAAATAAAATTCGTAAACGTAACAGCCAAAAATGCGAACAGTTGGTTAACTCTCATGCCTTAATACAAAAATGACCAGATATCAGACATCACTTTACAATACATAGAGAAAGACTTTTACATGCAAACAGACACACACGTTAACATAAACGCATATACACTAATCAGCTCAAACAAGAAAGAGAGGTAAACCAGAGTCAGATGTATTGCCCCCCACATAAACAAATGAAAACCGAAAATGTATATAAATGAAAGATTATAGAGTGAAGTTCAGCATTCTCGAAATTAATGGCCTTTATTAATGTGTTTTTTCTTTCTAATTCAAAATACACTGTGTAATATTCAAAGGTAATGGACATTATATATATATATATATATATATATATATATATATATATATATATATATATATATATATATATATATAGTTTTTTGTCTATTTTAATAGATTATATTCTAGTCGATGTGAGAAAACTCCGCGTGAGCCTTGGAGCTGTGAGGAGCTATTGCTTAAATACACTTTATATTGGTTCAAATTTAATAATTTAACACTTGTTTCCTTTTTAATAGTATGTACCTACCTGAGTCAAATTTCGTTTGTATATCGCATGATTGTTATTTTTAATATATTTGATAGACCATGTGGTATGGAAAAAAATAAATTATTATTGTTGGTGTATCTGAAAAGGCACCGTTATACATTTCCCAGCTAATGCTATGAATATTGTGCGTACCAGACCAGATGCATATGTCCAGAAATCGATCTTAGTTTAGATCTTGTTTAGTGGTTTTCTGGGTAGATGCACGTCTGCTGTAGATTATATGAAGCAGAATATGACAAATTCTTTATTAGTGAGTCTTGCTGATGATCTGTGACAACACTAAAAAGGATGGCAACAGTAGAAATTTGATTAATAAGTTGAACACTGTTGATTGTATGGATATGCAGCAACAAGAGTTTGACGTGGCTGAATCTATTGTGCTATTGAATCAGTTTGAGTATAACAGCGAAGAGAAATATTAAACGTGGTGAGTCTAGGAAGCAGAAGACAACAGCGATTGCAGCTACTGAGTAAGTCAGAGTGTGTCGCGTTGGAAAAACATTGCACTTATTTAGTTACCTGTCACATGTGATTGCATAGTGGTCGGGTTAGATTTCGTGCTTTTTCGTTGGTACAATATCAATAAATACATTTGCATATTTCATTTGAATTAGTTTAGGTATCGACAATATAATATGACCCGTTACACCGAGTTTTTGCTCTAAATAAATGTAATAAGTTTTTCTGTAGTTGTTTTTGTTTAAATTGTGTTTAAGTTTCCGGTTTACCTTTGTTCATATTCAAAATTAAATCTTGAGTTTTTAGATGCAATTTTGTCGCTCTTTCTGCGTGTTTGCACAACTGTATCTGCTACTTATATTTTTGAATATACCAATGTTTAAATCACGGTAATAAAGGTTTGATATGCCTACATATATTATTTTCAATCATCACAACTGGAAGGATCTCAAATTGGTCGACATGTACTTGATTTGATTATTTGTTGTAAGGTTGTAGGAGGTTTTGTATTTCTAGTAATAGGTTCTGTGGGGTAGCTGTTTTTTAGTAATATTATCCTGTTCCTACATTTCCATGGTGGCTTTTGTCACTACCCGTTCTCATGATTAGCCCCTGATCTTTTTCCGAAGGGTGAAGTAAGAAGACTCATCCATGTTATCAGACGTTTATTGAATGTTATGTTGCAATGCATGAATCAATTCACTGTTAATCCAAATAGACCGTGCTCTAGACGGCAACAAAATAATATATGGTCAACACAATTAAATGTCTTATACAAAAGTAGTCACAATAAACACAATCGGCTGAATCGTGATGATGAATGATGACTGATAATTGATGGAGAGAAACGTGTGAAAGCAATCATAATAAGCACCACAAATAATTATTACATTGTTTGCTAGGTTTTGAGAGATAAATTACAACAATCCATTGAACTATAGAGTTTCGGATAAAGGATTGAGAAACACCTGATGTTTGGATCCGTAGAATCATAACTGAACTGTTAGTAGTTGCGTAAAAATGGTTAAGGCATTTAAATCAAGTTAATCCAATGTTTGAACACAGGGAAACATAATTCCACTGAATGTAACCTGCGTATTGCTCGCGGGTGTGTGCTATTATTAAACAAAACCCTATTAATTACAATTAAATTTGCAGTTCAAGAAATCTCAGTTAAAACTGCTTGAAACTAACAGAGATTGTTGCTAAAATCACAGTTAAGAGAAATATTGTGTAAAAACCAGAGTTAGATTATTTGAACTTAATGAGAACTATATTTGTCAAAATTGAACATCGTTGGGTTGTAACACGGAGCCGCGTGTTACAAGGTCGTCACTGATTTAATAGAAGCATTCTGTAAATATCTTTTCTTTGATTTTAATGGACATTAGTTATAGATGTGGGCATTTAGATCACTTTGCCCACGAACTTATGAAAGTTAACCTAAGGAAGGGCGCAGAGAATAATGAGGGATATGTTTGCTCTAAATTGATTGATTATACTAGTACTTATGCAAATGACAATCTGGTGTCAATGAGGCTATTATTCAGAGGAGAGTGAATAACCTCCACATAGGATGGCCACATCTAAAGTCGTAACAGTTTTGACAGAAATGTAAGTCTTACTATTAACAGACCAGAAGACCACAAGTATTTGGTAAAAATGACGCAAAACTGGTTTTCAAATTAAAAAAGGGACTACCAATCAAATTCATATGTTTGTTTTGGCCAAGTGGGCGTTGCCAGAGTTACTTATAATGAATTTGTCAAGATTCTGAAGATATATCACGAACAAGGAAGCATCTAATCAAGTCGAGCCTTAATCATGTTATGCTAAAAATTATCAAAGAACCAACTAGAGTTTCTGAATCTTTAGATCATTTTTATTTGGAGACTTACGTAGTTACGTACTTCTATTATGATGTGGTGAATTATTTTCATGAAATGTATCATAAACAAATTGGTTTGAAAGAGGACAATCCAGAAATGAACGGGAAGATGGTCACGATCTCTAACTCTTATTTAGAATCTGTCAGAATCTATCAAAAATTATTTTTTCAATCGTTGTAGGATGTTTGATAATGAGTATTTTAGGCATACGTGAATACCAATGATTTTATATTCGCAGTACCTAGTTGGTTGAAAAACTGTTTCAAAGTTGTTCGTTTATAGATTCTGTTCCAAGAAAGATTGACAGACACCTATGCAAACTGAGAAAAAAAAGAAAATATTGTTAAATAAATTTTATTTTATTATCTTGGGAATACAGTAAATCGACGTTAGCACACAACACCACCTCATTTTGTACTCCGGTTGTGAATTTTTTAAAGTCAAGGTCTTCTAGGATTTTTCTCGTTGGGAAGCAAATTGTCTTGAGGGAAAGGTTAGTTCAAAATTTTTCTCTCCTACATACAAATTGTAGAAAACTGTAGACGCTAATTTTTGATTTTGTGAAAGCACA
>JAQBSW010011069.1:0-21560 GCA_029291075.1 Eudiplozoon nipponicum | reverse complement strand
TTTGTTGCGAAGAGCTAATATATATGCAAGTATGTATTAGGTGATGCGAACCTAGTAACAAATTAGTTCAGTTCTGACCAGAAGGATAAACCAAAGGCAGCATGAACGGAAAGTATAATCTCATGCACATTCGTTTCGTGCTTACTGGCGACTCATCAGTAGATGCCAGTATTACGCCCTTTAATCACTATATATTTTGGTCAAGAATGTGGGATAATAGGAAGGTACAATCTCCTAGACGAATGTGTAAACCTGCAATAGTGAAGCTAGCATCATATAAGGTCTACGACAATGCGACTTCAACGCTTACTCACACTATATAATATGTATACCGAGCGTGTAAAGGATACCAACACTATGGCTATTGTGGCAGTAACCGATACCAACATTATAGTACCGAAAAGGCACATGGTACTAGCACTATGGTTTCCGAGTTGGTACATGGTGCCAACCTGATGGATATCTATTTATGCTATAGTTCACCGAAATTGAGAATTACAACAATTTATGAATAACTGTTACAATAGTAAATCCATACACTCTGGCCTTGATTGATATCAGTTATCACATTTCGCGGTAAACATGACATCATTCAATACAATATGTAATAGTTATATACTGTTTGCTGTGGAGAACCAGTATATATGCAAGAATGTATTAGGTATTACGAACCTAGTAACAAATTAGTTCAGTTGTGACCAGAAGGATAAACCAAAGGCAGCATGAACGGAATGGTACCAACATGATGGATATCAATGTATGCTATAGTTCACCGAAATTCAGAATTACAACTATTTCTGAACACCTGTTACTCCATTCTTTAAATCAAGTTTGCGAGCTTGAAATAAAAACCAAATCCATTTTATTACCTATATATGTTTATGTGGCGAAAGCTGCAAAAATTTAATGTTGGTGACTGCGTAGAAATCGTGCAGCCGACATTTCCAGTCAAATTCAATGTATGCGAGACTGCTAGAGGTGAGAGCCGCATATCTAACATTGATATCCACATATATTTAATGCGGTTTGATCCTCGACAGTCAGTTTGCCGTCGTACTCTGATGATGATCATGGAATGTCGAAACCCGTCAGTGCGTTGCGACTGGCAATAGTTTTGTTATGATGTTCGACGACTGGATAAATACAATGGGTTTGGTGTTTACTTCAAGCTCGCAAACTTGATTAAGAGAATTGTTACCACCACCCGCGCAATCAATTATTGTTAAATTGTATTGCCTGTTACTCCAGTAAATCCATACACTCTGGCCTTGATCGATATCAGTTATCACATTTCGCGGCAAGCATGACATCATTCAATTCAATATAACTGTTATATATTGAATAGACAGATATCATGCTTACCGCGAAATGTGATAAATGATATCGATCAAGGCCAGAGTGTTTGATTTACTGGAGTAACAGGTGTTCAGAACTAGTTGTAATTCTAAATTTCGGTGAACTAAAGCATACATTGATATCCATTATGTTCATACCACATCACCGATTCGACAACCATTGTGTTACTACAATGTACCTTTTCGTTACTATGTTGTTATTGGTTACTCATAGATTGTGACATTTTCATGGAGTTTCTTGGGAATTTGGATCTGAAACTGGCAGCCGAGGAGGGTCCGACCACACTCTAGTACGTGCCAAATTGAGGCTTCATCTCAAGTCCCGACGGCGCCGTCAACCTACGAAATGCCTGAATGTTGCTGCCCTAACGGACCCATCCCGTTGTACAGCGCTATCTGCCTCAATCACTGCAAAGCTGACTGCCGCTGACGGTGGAACTCATGCCGTAGATAAAACCAATGTGGAGCATCAATGGAATAACTTGAAACTCTCTACTCAGCAAGCTGCGCTTGAAACGCTCGGTACCATCAGAAGTCACCATAAAGACTGGATCTCTGAACGCACGATGCGGGCGTCACAAAAAGCAAGAGATGCCCGGATGAATAACGCGCCTAATTATCGCCACCTGAGACGTGAAACCACGAGGTCTGCTCGGGCTGACCGTAAGCAGTACTGGGATGAAATGGCTTCCGCCATGGAATCGGCTGCAAACGTCGGTGGTTTCGGGGGTCTCTTCCGTCTTATACGTAAAGCATCCGGTAAGCGCAATGCAGAGACAATTCTACGCAGCGCAACAGGAGACTTGATTTCTGATGTCAATGGCAAAATCGCAAGATGGGTTGAACATTTTTCGCAGTTATTGAACCGACCATACAGCGGCCGCTCCCCACCGCAACCACCTGCAACATCTACACCCAGCTACGATGTGGACTGCTCTTCCCCAACTGAGGTTGAGATCGCTACGACCGTCCAGCGCATGAAGAGCAAGAAATCCCCCGGTGAAGATGGAATTCCTGCAGAGATCTACAAGGCCTGTATAGGCGCACTACTGCCATCAATCCATCGACTGTTCTCTTCTATCTGGGAAAAAGAAGCATGCCCGTCAGACTTCGGAATGTCAATCCTGCTACCGCTTCCCAAAAAGGGTGATAGATCAAGGTGCGAAAACTACCGTGGTATCAGTCTTCTCAACACCGCATCCAAGCTGTTGGCGTCGACTCTATTGAACCGCTTCTGTAATGAGCGGCATGTCCGTACCCGTCCCAATCAGGGTGGATTCCGCCCAGGCAAAGGCTGTGTTGATCAGATCTTTACATTACGGCGAGTTTTGGAACATCGCAACGAATTTCAACAACCAACCGTCGCTTGTTTTATTGACTTTCGAGCTGCTTTTGACTCTGTTGATCGCGACTCCCTATGGAACATCATGCTGCTCGACGGTATGCCCATAAAACTCGTCAATCTGATCAAGGCCTACTATGCAGCCACCAAAGCCAGAGTACGTGTTTACGGAGAAGAATCGGATGAATTCAGTCTGCGCACTGGGGTTCGACAAGGATGTCCCTTGTCACCCATATTGTTCAATTATGCGGTTGACTGGATTCTGAGCAACGCGCTAACTGGGTTCCGAGGCGTTCAAGTATCAAATAACCTAGGGCTGACGGATGTTGATTACGCAGACGATGTTGTTCTCCTTGCTGACAGCTTTGGGAGCATGCAAGCCGTTTTGGATCAAGTGGCCCAGTTTTCATCAGCCGTTGGTCTGGAAATCAATGCCGACAAAACGAAAGCCTTCGCCATCGGTGTATCGTCATCTGATGAGCAGCTCACGGTGTACGACAGCCCAATCGAAACAGTCGACGATTTTACGTACCTTGGCTCAAAAATACTGCCAACTGGTCAAGCAAAGAATGAAGTCCGAACACGCATCGACCGTGCCAGACTTGCTTTCTTACAATTGAGGTACTCACTTTGGAGAAGAAGTGAAATCAGCCTCAAAACGAAAATCCGAGTCTACCAGGCTACTGTTCGCCCTGTGCTACTGTATGGCTGTGAGACTTGGCCATTACGTTCTGAGGACTCCAAAAAGCTCGAAGTATTCGACCATTGGTGCCTTAGGTACATCACAAAGACAAAATGGATGGACCGAGTGTCGAACGCATCTGTTCGTCACCAACGCGGTGACATGATGCAACTATCCGTCTGGATCCAACATCGTCGACTTCAATGGTTCGGGCACGTACTACGCAAACCCGAAGACGAAATGGTACGGCAGGTGATGAACCCAGGTCAATGTGCAAACTGGCGCCGCCGCCGAGGTGGACAACTGAAGACATGGCTTGCAACAATCAAATCGGACATGGAACTCCTAGGTTTACGCAATGTTTATGGTCCGCGTCACTGGGAGCGTCATTGGCCCTCTTTATGTTCCGAAATGGCTGCCAACCGCCCGGCATGGAGAGGTTTAATCCGGGATATCAATGGAGCCGGCTTATCCTCTAAAAGGAGCCAGCCGCAGTAAAGTAAAGTAAAGTAAGTAAGTTATTGGTTACTGACACAATAGCCATAGTATAAGTATCCTTTACAGACTCGGTATATATATATATATATATATATATATATATATATATATATATATATATATATATATATATATATATATATACATATAAGGATTTGGTTAGTATTGAAGCCGTATTGTCGAGACTTTATATGATGTTAGCTTCATTATTGCAGGTTTACACATTCGTCTAGGAGATTGTACCGTCCTATTATCACACATTCTTCAGCAAAATCATGTGGTTAAAGGGCGTAATACCGGCTACTACTGATGAGTCGTCAGAAAGCACGAAACGAATGTGCACAAGATTATACTTTCTGTTCATGCTGTCTGGTTTATCCTTTTGGTCAAAACTGAACTAATTTGTTACTAGGTTCGCAACTACTTGATATGTCTCATAAGGTTGAAATTAGTATAGATAATGCCTTCATTTGTTACCTTCTACCACTAATTTAATCAAGATTGTGATCTTGATATAAACATCTGACCTATTATGTTTATACATTTATCAGTATAGACTGGGTATTGTATAAAGTGGAACTGGGGAACGTTTTCTTCGGAATCTGGTGCCCAGGTTCGAGCTCTTTCCGCAGTAATTTCTGAACAGAACGTGATGAGGTCGGGGTCCGGATGATGTTGCTTCAATTATATTCAAATTAATGTCTTTTAATGCGAGAATATATGCTTAATTATCCGCAAATTCGTGTGTGTACGTATGTGGTTAATAGCAGACTATTAATTGCAGGCATGCATACGTGAATAGCCATAATAAATACACATCTCATTAATCAGACATTCATAATTTCATTAGCTCATTTTCGTTGAATAAATGGCGATATTAAATAAACCGATGCTATCTATAATAATAAATTTATTAGGTAATAGTCGTACAACAATGTAGAGTCAATACAAATGGTAATAATAAACACATAACTTCAAGAATAAAAAAAAACTGGAATTCAGCCAATGTTAGTCAAAAAACAGAACAGGTAATTTTGATAAATTCTGTCTCGAATTTTCTCATTATTTTAAAAAACACATACACATAATGGCAACAGACAATTTTAATAAAGCATTGCCAAAGTTTCTGGATACAAAGCACATAGAAGAGAATATATTAAATCCCATTGTATTTAATCAGTCGACGAATAACAGTAAAACCACCATAATCAAAGTTGTGATCTTGATACACTGATTACTTACATATGTCAGTATAAACTAAGAATTGTATAGTGTAGAAAAGGCAATTCATCCAGTAGACCGGTTTCGTCCTTATTGGGAACTCATCAAGTACTGGCCAGAATTTGCCGCGGACAGGATACGAACCTGGGCACGTCTGCTTCGGAATCTGGTGCTCTAACCACTGAGCTATCCTGCCGCACACTACACTGCACACAATTTTCAGTTATATACTAACTAATGTAACTTGGTTAGTCTATTTTTCCTATAGGTGGAGCTCATATGGCATCCATTTAGACACAAATTTCCAACTAATCATACCCAGCCTGTCCTTAATGAACAGACACCACACTACGTGGTCTACTGGATGAATTGCCTTTTCTACACTCTAAAATTATTAGTTAATACTGATATATGTACGTAATTAATGGGTCAGGTGCTTATATTAAGATCGCAACCTAGATTATAGTAATTTTTTTCACTGCCCGCGCAACCAATGTCCGTTTAATTATAGTAAAACTACCGTCAGTCACACGTACCGACGCGTTTCGACCTTCCATAATCATCAACAGAGTACGACGGTAGGGCTAGGTTGTCCAAAAACGTTGGGCACTATATTAAAGTCAACAGTGTGAAATTTTAAAATAAAATGAAACTGTAACCAAGAATACTCTACTCAAGTAACATAATGGTATCCACACATACATGCATACGCATGTATAGTGGTAACTTATCATGTACTACAGAAAATACTATCAGTATTTGAAAAAAGTGTCATTTGCTTTAATCTTGCAATACATCCATTACACCACAAAAGCCGAGCAATGCTAACAATTTGCAGTTACATATGCAGTTGTTCTTGTAAGACTTAACTTCAGTTAGATCGTATTTAGTATCGTTTGTAATCTATAGCTTCAATTGATCATCGAAGATGTCTTATTATAGGGCAGAAACCATGATATCGGGAAAAGTGAAATAGAGTTTTCTTACACGTATTTTTTTCAAAATAAACCAAAACTTGTAAAAATAAAGAACGAATATTTCATCAAATGCCTCCTGATTTAAATCCTGGCCACGGCAATTTTGGCTACTAATTAAATGGTTCTCAATAAATACGAAACTGGCCTTATTGATTAACTATATTTTCAATCCTATGCCATGCTTAGTTTATAGTATCAAAAAACATACATAGAACAAAATCGTGCTATTAAAATTATATATATATATATATATATATATATATGTTATAGAAATATATATATATATATATATATATATATATATATATAGAGTCTGTATGTACAAGCATATGCTTATAAAATTATTAATAGTCTTAATACTATTAGCTTTCGAATATTCATACAAGTCATTTGCCAGCCTTTTCTCTTGGGATTACTCTAGATAACTACCGCTTCCATAAAATTTGTACTCAATATTGAACCTAAACAATCCTTTCATTCAATTGCAATAAAAAACAACTAGCCGCCTTAATTATTACCAGGTTATAGCTTAGTCGGAATCCACAGCGTGCAGAGCTCAACTAGGTCTATTGTTTTGCTCGTCTCTTCTAACCCCAATCGTTCGCATGGCTTCTCCATCAAACACGCAATTACAGTCATGAGAGTGAATTTCATAAATTCTTGACAGGGCTAACAAATGCAAATATTTGCATTTAAACTGTTCGGATGTTGTATTTCATTGGCTTACAGACAGACGATCACTGCCGACTGAGAAGCATAGTACACAGAGGTGGCCAACAGCGAATAGGCAACGCTCACGTCCGGGGACGTATTTTTGGATCAACCAACAAATGCACCACGTTAGAAAAACAAACAAGGTTACATCATCCGCACTGGCTCAATCACGTTTCAATTCACTCAGTCTGCGCCAGATTGACGTAAGCAACAAGGTGGACATTTTTACATGTCAAAATCAGTTTAGGCGAACTAAAATCCAATTCGGTAGTATAGGACCCACTCATCTGCCAGGATGGTGTCCACGTGCGCATCCTAGTGATATAGCATTAAATAAAGCTCAGTGGCGATCCTGTTGTAGATTTATTGTAGAGTCATATTCTTAGATTTATTTCTTTAACTTGACAGAGTTAGCTGAGTCTGATTTTACTTATAAAACGCCACAATGAAAACCGCACGGAAGCCGTATTGCCGACGTATTTTTGCCTTGATGTTCACTTAGTCTAAACTGGGTTCTGCATCTGTGCGCAACCTAGATAAGTATATACATCTGGACTAGATCATACCGTTCATAAATCACTCCTCTTTTAAACTCTTATTTTTTATTATTAGCTATTTTCCTTACAGTAACATGGCAATAAAGCATCAGTTATTCAATTTCGTTGTATTGCTGTAAGTGATTATGATGATGACGACGCCTTTACTGTGTATGTCCTCACAGTCGTATTCAGTTTCGTAGCTTAGACAACTATTGCTTCGAAATTATCGTTGGTTTTTCTCTATTCCGTTTGGTTGTGCTTCAAAGAATAACTACACATTACATTCATCATTATCATCATCATGCATCCCCTCTTCAACGTGGTACGACGGTGTCAGACCATGTTTCGATGATCGATCGTACATGGGCTAACGAGACTATAGGTGGTGTCACCAGGGCGTGGTGGATCTCTCCGACCGGCAATCGGATCTCCTATAAAATACCACATGAGCCCGACGACGGCAACATGACTCTCGGCGTGGGTGTTTATACAAAAGGGGACGCAGCCACAGGTTACATGGACTCTGGACGGTACCCCGTATTATTTCGAATGGCGAATGAGCTCTCAACAGCCACGGCAACCATACTGTGCCTTGCAGTTGCGCTTGGATGTGCAAAGGCTAGAGGTGCGTACTCGATCAAAAAGCCGAGTGGTGAGGGACTGCTTGTACCAAATTCCCAGGAACTCTGAAAATGTCACAATCTATGAATACCGATCATGCCACGGCGTCCCCGGCAAGCGGCTTGCGCCCTGTGCTCCCCAGAGGAAGCTGGGGTGTCAAGTGAAAAGCTATCTGGTTTTATCAGCGCGAAAACACCTATTTATTCC
The DNA here is from genome assembly GCA_029291075.1 of Eudiplozoon nipponicum. NCBI lineage: Eukaryota > Metazoa > Platyhelminthes > Monogenea > Mazocraeidea > Diplozoidae > Eudiplozoon > Eudiplozoon nipponicum. The sequence goes on along the minus strand of JAQBSW010011069.1, from coordinate 13,404 downwards.
GGGTGTTGGAATGTTCGAACATTGCTTGATATCGGCAATAGTAATCACGGCCAAATCTTTATATGACTACCAGATTGAAGTTGCATGCCTGTCTGAAGTCCGGCTGGCACCCGGATCAACGAAGATAAAGTACCGTCGGCAGAATCAACATACGTGATGCATCACAGCGGACCAGTTGACGGGTCCGGACAACACGAATGGCAACCATTTACTTGGTCCTACAGCGCAGAGAGCCATGCTGGCTTGGAATCCTGTATCACCGAGGATGCAACGGTCCGACTGAGAGGCTCTTTTAACATCACAGTCGTGACCGTCTGCACCAACCCTCGCAGCTGATTCAGATGTGAAAGATAGTTCTACGACCAATTGCAAAGGGAACCGTAACGGAATTTCCAGAGGCGACCTTTGTTTGTTGCTGGTGACTGGAACGCGCGAACAGGACCTTCGGCTCATCCGCAGACACATACTGGGAAAGTTTGGTCTTGGTGAGCTGCGAGAGCAGGCGACTTATCCAACTGCGAAGTCCATGTGCGTTACCAATACGCGTTTCCAGCACCCTCGGAAGCATTTGCTCACCTGGTATTCAAACGATGGTCACACAGCCAATCAGATCGACTACATTCTGGTACGGTCGCGTTGGATGTTTTCATCGAATTGCAGGTCATACCGAAGGAGCTGAAACTGGCAACCGAGGGTCCGACCACACTCTGAATGCGTGCCAAATTGAGGCTCCATCTGAGTCCGACGGCGCCATCAGCCTACGAAACGCCGCAGATGTTGCTGCCCTAACGGACCCATCCCGTTGTCCGCAGCGCTATCTGCCTCAATCACTGCAAAGTTGACTGCCGCTGACGGTGGAACTCATGCCGTAGATAAAACCAATGTGGAGCATCAATGGAATAACTTGAAACTCTCTGCCGTAAGCTGCGCGGAAACGCTCGGAACCATCAAAGTCACCATAAAGACTGGATCTCTGAACGCACGATGCGGGCGTCACCAAAAAGCGAAGAGATGCCCGGATGAATAACGCCTAATTATCGCCACCTGAGACGTGAAACGAAGGTCTGCTCAGGCTGACCGTAGCAGTGGGATGTAAACTCACGCCATGGGAATCGGCGCAAACGTCGGTGATTTCGGTCTCTTCCGTGCTTATACGTAAAGCATCGGTAAGCGCAATGCAGAGACAATTCTACGCAGCGCAACGGAGGCTGATTTCTGATGTCAATGGCAAAATCGCAGATGGGTTGAACATTTTCGCAGTTATTGAACCGACCATACGGCGGCCGCTTCCCCACCACCCAACCACCTGCAACATCACCCAGCTACGATGTGGACTTCTTCCCCAACTGAGGTTGAGATCGCTACGACCATCCAGCCGAATGAAGAGCAAAGAAATCCCCGGTGAAGATGGAATTACCACCCGAGATCTACCAAGGCCTGTATAGGCGCACTACTGCCATCAATCCATCGACTGTTCTCTTCTATCTAGAACAAGAAGCTTGCCCGTCAGACTTTGGAATGTCAATCCTGCTACCGTTTCCCCCAAAAATTGTTGATAGATCAAGGTGCGAAAACTACCGTGGTATCAGCCTATCATTTACCGCATCAAGCTGTTTGGCGTCGATTCTATTGAACCGCTTCTGTAATGAGCGGCATGTCCGTCTGCGTCAATCAGGTGGATTCCGCCCGATGAGCTGTGTTGATCAGATCTTTACATTACAGCCCGAGTTTTTGGAACATCGCAGCGATTTCAACAACCAACCGTCGCTTGTTTTATTGACTTCCGAGCTGCTTTTGACTCTGTTGATCGCGACTCCCTATGGAACATCTGCTGCTCGACAGTACCATAAGCCTATCAATCCTGATCAAGGCCTACTATACACAGCCACCACAAGCCAGAAGTACGTGTTTACGGAGAAGAATCGGATGAATTCAGTCTGCACACAGGGGTTCGACAAGGATGTCCCTTGTCACCCATATTGTTCAATTATGCGGTTGACTGGATTCTGAGCAACGCGCTAACTGAGTTCCGAGGCGTTCAAGTATCAAATAACCTATGGCTGACGGATGTTGATTACGCAGACGATGTTGTTCTCCTTGCTGACAGCTTTGGGAGCATGCAAGCCGTTTTGGATCAAGTGGCCCAGTTTTCATCAGCCGTTGGTCTGGAAATCAATGCCGACAAAACGAAAGCCTTCGCCATCGGTGTATCTTCATCTGATGAGCAGCTCACGGTGTACGACAGCCCAATCGAAACAGTCGACGATTTTACGTACCTTGGCTCAAAAATACTTCCAACTGGTCAAGCAAAGAATGAAGTCCGAACACGCATCGACCGTGCCAGACTTGCTTTCTTACAATTGAAGAACTCACTTTGGAGAGAAGTGAAATCAGCCTCAAAACGAAAATCCGAGTCTACCAGACTACTGTTCGCCCTGTGCTACTGTATGGCTGTGAGACTTGGCCATTACGTTCTGAGGACTCCAAAAAGCTCGAAGTATTCGACCATTGGTGCCTTAGGTACATCACAAAGACAAAATGGATGGACCGAGTGTCGAACGCATCTGTTCGTCACCAATGCGGTGACATCATGCAACTATCCGTCTGGATCCAACATCGTCGACTTCAATGGTTCGGGCACGTACTACGCAAACCCGAAGACGAAATGGTACGGCAGGTGATGAACCCAGGTCAATGTGCAAACTGGCGCCGCCGCCGAGGCGGACAACTGAAGACATGGCTTGCAACAATTAAATCGGACATGGAACTCCTAGGTTTACGCAATGTTTATGGTCCGCGTCACTGGGAGCGTCATTGGCCCTCTTTATGTTCCGAAATGGCTGCCAACCGCCCGGCATGGAGAGGTTTAATCCGGGATATCAATGGAGCCGGCTTATCCTCTAAAAGGAGCCAGCCGCAGTAAAGTAAAAAGTATAGTCATACAAAAGCCAATAGTGACTAATGTTTCACTGCCATAATCATAGAAATGCCGGCCTGACGACCGACGGGCACAAGCTAGTCAGCTCGGGAGTGGTAGCATGAAACTTATCGGGCCTAATGTAACACAGCCATCATCCCGTTTCCTGTGAAGCCTCGAGTTTGGTCAAAATACGCAGTCATGTATAGTGCTAAATATGTGGTGACGCACCAGACGAGAAGGGCAGGTTTCGGTTGTTGAAGTAAACTTTGGCCACTGGCACCTGAGAAGATAGTGCTCATCAGTTTTGGTTGGCAGACTGTCTAAAAGAAGCAAAACTCCGAATGCAAAGCATCCGCACTAGGAATGTGCAACCTAGTGGTCTTTTACAGTCCACATACAACTATGAACGCTACTCATTACATTATTTAAAATGAGTGTTTAAAATTTAAATTAGATAACCGTTTTCCTGAAAATTTTTCTCTCAGCCTGCATAGTTCCAGTTCTTCATGTTTTAAACCGCAAAATTTTACGTTTTTTAGTCATATAATACATATTTTATATTTTCGCTCGATAGGGATAAGTGAGATTAAATGAAGCCAGAATAGATTTCCGATTTCATTATATCACGTCTTAAACTATATCCAACAAACTTCCGTTGGACAAAAAAGAACAATAATATTATCACATTCCCTTTTGTTTCTTATGCACATTCCTAGTCATTCATCGGATTCGCCAGTCTCAGAAATGTATCCGGTTCATTCTCACCTGTACTCAAAATTACGAATATATCATCAAGTTAGCTTACAAATTATGATGATTGAAGGGGTTCTTTCACTAGGAGAGCAGACATGGAGTCGCGCAAAATAGGAACCACAACTGGGAGATTGCCAATCTGCCTCAAGGATTCATTGCAGAATTCAAAGTTGAAGACATATATAAGTTACTCATTTCTTTAAGATGATATATAGTTTTTCTACGTTATTCGTGAATATCGGGAAATTCGTTTATGAACCACTTCAAACAATACATGGTCAGTTGTATTGCTATGCGTACATGCATATCGAAAACATCTAAATTTAGATACTGTTTGTTGCGGAGAATTAATATATATGCAAGTATGTATCAGGTGTTGCGCACCTAGTAACAAATTAGTTCAATTATGACCAGAAGGATAAACCAAAGACAGCATGAACGGAATGTATAATCTCGTGCACATTTGTTTCGTGCTTACTGGCGACTCATCAGTAGGAGCTGGTATTTACTTTACTCACTATATATTTTGGTGAGGAATGTGGGAAAATAGTAAGGTACAATCTCCTAGACGAATGTGTAAACCTGCAGTAGTGAAGCTAACATCATATAAAGTCTCGACAATGCGACTTCAACGCTAGCTCACTCTATATAATATATACATATATATATATATATATATATATATATATATAATATATATACCGAGTCTGTAAAGGATGGATATCAATGTATGCTATAGTTCAGCGAAAATGAGAATTACAACTATTTATGAACACCTGTTACTGTAGTAATTCCACACATTCTGGCCTTGATCAATATCAGTAATCACATTTCTTGGTAATCATGACATCATACAATTAAATATATAACAGTTAGATACTGTTAGTGGCGGAGAGCTAATATATATGCAATTATGTATTAGGTGTTGCGCATCTAGTAAAAAATAAGTTTAATTTTGACCGAAAGGATGAACCAAAGACAACACGAGATTATACTTTCCGTTCATGCTGTCTTTGGCTTATCCTTCTGGTCCAAATAGAACTAATTTGTTATCAGGTGCGCTACACATAATACATATATTAGTTCTCCACAAAAAACAGTATCTAACAGTTATATATTTAATTGAATGATGCTATGATAACTGCGAAATGTGATAACTGATATCGATTTACTGGATATGGATTTATTGCAGTAACAGTTGTTCAGAAATAGTTGTAAATCTCAATTTTGGTGAACTATAGCATACATTGATACCCATCCTGTTAGTACCATGTACCTTTTTGGTGCTATAATGTTGGTATCGATTACTGACACAATAGCCATAGTGTTAGTATCCTTTACAGACTCGGTATATATATATATATATATTATATAGTGTGAGTTAGCGTTGAAGTCGCATTTTCGAAGACTTTATATGATGTTAGCTTCACTATTGCAGGTTTACACATTATAATAACTCATCATATCAATAAAATTATATTTATACATTACGGTATACGGTAAAATGAAAGTGTCTAGTAATTCCATGTCAAAGAATCTTTGAGGCAATATACGTTGGCGACAGTTGAATATTCACTTTAATTTTTAGAGAAATTCTCAGTTTACGCACCTTTACTAGACAAAAAACACTGCACGGGGAGTGGATCCTTTTATATAAGCGAGTTACAAATCAAAGAGTCTAATTCTTTTCCATTGATTATTTTATCAATAAGAGAATCGATTAATACGGAAGAAAGTAATCATCAAAACATCAGAGTTGTATATATTATTGACAATGGATTCTACGAATGCACAACGAGAAAACGACATTTAAGAACTATAGGGACTCGATTGCAAAAGCGAAACAATTTTTCTAAATTTGTTACACCATGCGAAGAAGATCATCCTAATAGATGAATGCATTTAAACACAAGCTAAAATAGCAGACTCCAGCACTTTCGAAGAGACTAAGCCAATTTAACCGAATAAACCGGATTATGCGCGTAATTGGCGATTCGCTCACATATTGATGAAGGAGTCACCAATCACCAGCCTACTAGCTTTTGCCGGAGCAACTCAGCTAAAAAGTTGAGAAAACGTTGTACAAACATAGTTAAAATTAGATAATCAAGATGACCAACCTCTTGTTCTGCCGTTCTTTCGGACGAAGAGTCAACAGCTGACGTGATGAAAACCGGCGATTCGTGTAGCATACTCATTACAGTTATTACCTCGGTGGCACAGTGTAAATACACACCGGACAGCAAGACTCGTGACCAACGTGGATCAACTGGGAAAGCTGACATAATTCGACCTAGCAAGGTCACCTGTAAAAGCATGAAAAAATTTAATATTAACAGAACGTCAGCACAAAATGTACAAATTTATCCAACATAGTCGGTTTCACCGATCAAAATGAACCCGTACATGCGTTAAATCAAATTGGCGAACTTCGTGTAAATAATTATCATCACCAACAATGAAATCGATGATTGTTTAATTGTAGAACCCATAAATGGTTTGCTGCTATTTCGATTTGTGATGTTGCACAAGCCTACCAGAACAAATTCCCATAAAATCGATATGACGGCTACTTAAATATATGTGAATAGGTGAAAATTTGGATCAGTCATCCTCAAAGTGGATTTCAGTGCAAATTGTTGTCGTGACTGAACCATTAATCTATTACAACTAGAGAATTCAAGGAAAAAAGTGGCAGTGTATGTTTTACAGCGAGAAAATTGCTGCTGCATCAAAGTAGCGTCGCCGGTATCTTTCATCTTAGTGCTCTATGGGCTAGTGCTCATTAGCATGGGCATTAATGATAGTCAAGCATAGAGTAAAATGGAGTATAAAAATTATTTCAATGTCGGGATAAATGAATACATTTTGTGCAAGTCCGATACATGATAAATCTGCTAGAGCGTCTAGGTAAGGATTGTCGATAGCAGGCCGGAATTCTTTAAAGCCATGGCCAAAGATATCACAAATCAGCTCGAATTATTCGGTTTGGCCGCAGTTAAAACATCATGTGCGAGTTTCCAGATGAAGATCTCACGTCAAAGTACCGAAATATCGACAGAACTTCGATTGATTTATCTGGCAGCCTACAGAAAACTGTTTGATTCTCTAGAATGATGCAATACTAATTAAGGACACATTCTTCTTGGGTCAAACACGAAATAACTATGCAAAAACACGAACAACAAATTAGGCAGAGACTCGGATCTTCCGCAAGATGGGATCTACAGGAGCTAATGCCAATAAGGCCTCTCCACTGAACCCTGTTTGCCGCTAGACTCCCACGCATTTTAACTCACTTACTGGATGAATTGCATTTTCAACAGTATAAAACGCTTGGTTTAGTCTCACAACTGTATTTATACGATAGGACTGGTGTTTATATCGGGATCGCTACCTTGATTTAATAAATAATATTCACATCTAATTTCTCTAATGTATCACAGTCTTAAGTCAAAGTTCACAGGAAAAGCGGACGTAGTAATGACGAAACTTTAGCGGCTAATTTTACACTCGTAATATTTAAATATGGCGTAAAAATGGTAATCACCAGATACAGAAAAAAATTGAGACTAAATAAATGGCAATTGTCTAGAGTAGTGACATCATTGGACATATAATAAAAGAAATCTTTATTAACACAAAAAGACCAATAATTGTCATTTCATACTTGTCATTTAGTTTGCTTTGTCGAGTGATTGTTGTATGGAAGTAAAATTGGCTTCGGTTCAAATTATGTTGATGATGATAATTGTGATGTTTAGAGGCGATGATGGTGATGATTAAAATAATAAAAATAATAATTTTTAGGATGATTAAGATGATAATTATGATGATGATAATGATTACGAATATGAAAACTAGGATGATGATGATGATGACGATGATAAGGATCCTACTGATGGATATTATTATGCTAATGATGATAAATATACTAATGATGACGATGTTTGTCGTGAATTGCACAATAAGACAATCGTTTTCATTTAATAGATTAAAAAGAAACTCTTCTATAAAAGCTTGTAATATAAAAAAAACTGAATAAATTGACCTTCATAATTTTAAACAAATAAACAAACAACAAAAAGCAAGGGGAGATTAACGAGCATATGGTGGCTAATTCGCTAAAGCCCACAAATAACGTTCTGGCGACTATCACCATGTTAAATTGGCAACTACTTAGTCCGGAATACTAGTTTAGAGAAATAAAGGTAGCATAATTTATTCTAAAAATCCCTTATATTCTGCTCTACATTAGAAGAACTAGTAAGCTTGGACTGCACTTAGGATAGACACGAACTATATGACTTAACTAGATCAGTAAGCGTCAACTATCTAAAATAACTTCATGTATATATATATATATATATATATATATATATATATATATATATATATACAAGCTATATCCGTATAAACAAAAATAGCATACGATAGCAAATACAATTCATCATCTAGATCAGTGTCGTCCTCAATAGGCAATCATCAATGAATACGTTATTTACAGCTCATTCTCTACGCATAATACCAGGTTTCTATATTGCAGCAGGGTGGCTCAGTGGTTAGAGTCACAGACTCCGAAGCAGACGTGTCCAGGTTCGAGCTCTGTCTGTGGTAAATGTGTGGACAGTACTTGAAGTGCTACCAATAAGGATGAAACCAGTATACTGAATGAATTGCCTTTTCTGCATTACACAATGCTTATTTTGCACTGACAAATTAATATATATATATATATATATATATATATATATATATATATATATATATATATATAAAATGAGATCGGTGCATTCACAACCCAATTCAAAAGTTCAATTTGACGCAGGTATCAATATACCAACATTTCAACTTAAATGGCGAATACACGTCCGCAAAGGCGAAGGATATTATCGAAACTTCGTGCGTACAATTACCAGATATTATTCTTAAGATACTTACTAAACGCATCAAGAGAAATTAACTGCCGTTGACTAATAAATTGCCGCCCAACTTATGATCAACGAACCTGAATCACAGGTAATCTATGGAAATTATTGGACCCTGCAAATAATTGTTTGTTTGGCTTCTAGAAATGTAAAAATAAATTCATTTTTAGACACTTGAGAACAAAATGAGAAACATATTTTATTGTAACTGACAGAATATCGTTTGCCTTTTCCTATTGATTATGAATTTCCAAACAGCTCGCTTTTCAGAGTTATTCAAATAACTTGATTTAAATGTAAGTTATTACCACCGACGCACGTTTCAATGCTGTCATTTAATAGAATAGTGTAATCATGCTCCATATTTCAATACGAGGGAGAGATAATTGGCCCTTAGAAGCATAAGTTTATTGTAAAATTTAGTTTATAAAATAGAGTTAAAAGGGTCATATTTTGCTTCAAATCTCGTCTTTATTGGGAAATTTAAAAAAAATAACCGGATATTAAATTTCGTCGATTCTTTACGTTGCTATTCTAGATTTAAAATTAAAAGAATCAAATATTACAATCAAGATGAGATGTGGCGAATATATGGCATTTTAACTGTGCTATATAAACATCCTTATATAGTGAAGTTATGACACGTACTTATCAATTAAAATTATAAATACAAAAAATGCCGAAATGAAAACTATAAAAATATTAAAGTAGCTTTTGAAACACTTCTGTAGCTTCATAGCATAATTTCCATTTGCGAAAAGAAAAAGAAATTTCATCATATACAAGAACCGTTTCTTTCTCATATTCTTCTCAAGTACCTTCAAATGAACATATTATATATATAGCGACAAAATTTAAAAAATGTAAATGTGTGAAGTAAGGGAACAACCCAAAGAAAGAAGTTATCTACATACGAAGCTCTATGGGTAGATAAAATTTAGCGGCATTTATGCAAACGTAAACAGTATGTTCGGAAATTGAGCTTGAACTTCATGTTATGCACACAATTGATTGGTTGTACCTTCATAACACATTCTCCGAGCGTTTAAATTTTTCTATTTTTTTCATTTCAATATATTGACATAAAGAGATGTTCATTTGTAGACATTTGAGAACAGTATGAGAAAGAAACGGTTCATGTACCTGATACAATTTCTTTTTCTTATTGCACATGGAAAGGATACTATGATTTTTATTAAGATTTGCATTCCCAAAATAAACTTCTGTAACGGTGTTCTTATTGTAGGTTGGTTAGGCCAATATCTTTCATATAAATATGAAGCTCCATTTTGATCCACCTATCGACATCAGAACAGGACACAACGTTCATAATACTGGAGATGAACCATCTACTTTTTGCACAAAATAGATATCCAATTGTCTTCGTAGCAACAGATGAGGCTCAGTGAAGCGTTCAGATGGATGCGGCTGAGATTCTAATACTAATAATAGTACATGAACTACAAATTTTACCTCGATTTCAGGCAGTAAAGATAACCTCGAAGTCTCCGTATATGATGAACCAACCGCGGAAGTATCTGTATTGCCATCATTTTGATAAAGACCGTTTTGGCTAGATGCGCTGGCGTTGAATGTGTAGCACTGTTCGATGGTCTTTGGCAGCTGTCGGCTAAGACGAACTGCTCCTAGATTTTGCAACAAATTTAGACCGGAGTGTATTGCAATGTCACTCGGCTTAGTAATCCAATGAAATTCATTGGGCTAAATTAAAAAAAAAAGTGACAAAGTCGATAAGAGAAACAGCCAAAGTTGACAGATTTACCAAGCAAAAAACAGATCTTTCGCCATTTAAACACCTAATGATAACTAGAGAACATGAAAAAGCAAGCACCTTATAAATGTAATCGAACAGCATAGTTACTTGTGATACATAAAGGTTTTGAAAATATAAAAGTACATGGAAAAGACTACGGCTGCCAGCGAGATGTGAATGCCTTAGCCACGCGCTAAGCACATACCTTACACGACGCTGTTGCCATCATTTAATTATGTAGCACGCATTTAATTGGTATTTATTTAATTCAGGATCGACCACTTGAGATAGAACGCTTTTTTTTCTACAACAGTAGAGGTTTAAAAAGGCCTCCAACATCGAATGGCAAAAGGGAAGATGATTGGCGGACAAACCGTCAACGTACTGCTAATGATAGCACTAACTTTTCCAATTGGATGCAATCGTCACAACGCTTCATGTTAAGCCTCGAATTTGGTTTAACTACGCAGCAACATACACAGTTACAGAATCAGAGCATTTTCCCAATTTTAGACTATCCACTATTTTTTCGAGGGTGAAAGATTTGCACAATCAATATTGCAACGATCCGATTGATCCACATTTCCAATAACGCACTGAGGTCGTCTTCGTAGTGGTTGAATGCTGATTTGTCACCTCACTCTGAAGGCTTCAACATTAATCGTACTAATCACTGGAAATGAGGCACGATGTAATTTTCGTTGACTGACAACTTTTCGGTACCCCATTTCCAGTAACTTCATCAGGTTTCTAATAACAAACAGCACAATACTGACACTAACAAAATTAAGCGGGCTTTCGGAACCACTTTCGATTAGCTCAAGCATTCCAAAAGAATGTTTCATTGCACCTATCTTGATTAAGTTCGTCGTCGATGCTAAATTTGAACTTCCACGAATGGATGTCAGTGATTATAGCCAGCTTGCTGATCTCGAAGCTGTTTGGTAAGCGTAAAACGAAGATGAGGTCCAGTTGGCCATTAACCGTTCTCAAGAAGTGTCCATTCCGTAAAGTCTAAAGCTAAATCTCTTAAAAATGACATTATAGCCAATTTTGCTTAGAAACCTGCAATCTTCGGCGAATTTATTTGCCCGAGTTTCAGGATGAACCCAGACGGATAGCATTTTGCCTAGGTTTTCAGACAGCGACATTTCTATTGTTGTTGTCAGCAAGTTATGCAAGCCACTCTAGAATCACGAGTAATTTTTTAGGCATTCAGTCCAAGTTCTTTATGTAAAGTATATAGACAGTCTTAATTTATGCCAAGCGGATGTTCGAGTACAGCTGTGAAAAACTCATTCGCTCTGTTTGGGACGCCTCTATATCAGTTTAGTATCAGAATGCCATGATCAAAAGCGAAATACAGGAGAGCATCAGTTCTACCGGACCATTCTTCGATATGTTATCGCTGTCATCTTGGAGGCAGGCCGCCTACACTAACCGCTTATCAGGCTAACAAAATAACAGCGTTGATTCGTTGGACTTGTACACGAGATAGGGTTCTTGCAAATGTCGGACCCTGGATCACACCGCAGCATACATTCACAAACCAAGAAAAAATTGAATGGGCAAAGGTTTCGGAAATCTAACATAATATATGATCTCAGGGATCATGCATGATCATGCAGAGCTATACAAAAGCCAAAAGTGACTAATGTTAACTGCCATATAATCACATTAGTGGTTCATAGTTATATGTGGACTGTAAAAGTACACAAGGGAAAAGCCTGGTTAATTCTGCTTTGTCGGCAGAAGTTGTTCTAGAACGCAACGTACGAGAGGCGTAATTGTCATATATATATATATATATATATATATATATATATATATATATATATATATATATATATATATATATATAGCCATAGAAATTCCGGCTTGACGACCGGCGGGCTCAAGCTAGTCGACCCGGGATTGGTAACATGAACCTTGCCGAGCCTTAAAGGGACAGCCATCATCCCGTTTCATGTGAAGCCTCGAGATTGGTCTAACTGCACTGTAACTTTTTGTTAAATGTGTAGTGACGGAATGAGAGCAAGCGTTCCAGACGTGAGGGGCAAGTTTCGGCTGCTGAAGGAAACTCTGGCCACTGGCATCTGGGCAGATAGTGCTCATCAGCTTTGGTTGGCAGACTATCTAGGAGAAGGAAAACTCAGAATAAAAACCATCACTAGGAATGGGCGACCTAGTGTTCTTTTACAGTCCACATATAACCATGACAAGTACAACTTACAATAATTACATACTGCATCGGCCGTCGCGCAGTATAAAAAGGGTCGCCTTATCTGCTGAGCCGTGCAGGGTGGATAAGCGAAAACAGGCTACTGCAGGCAACTCCAACTCTATATTCGATTCTGCGTCCTTTCCTTCCCCTTTCTCTTCTCAATCTTACAATAACTCTCTTTTAGATACTATAAATATGGCTGGTTTAGATCATAACACTGAGCCCAATACTAAGTTGCCAAATATCGAAAATGGTTCTTGTAGACGATCATTCATTAAACCTAAGTTAGGTTTTAACGTAGGCGCATTTAATGTGCGCACATTAAAACAACTTGGACAACAAGAATCTCTTGCTCGTACGTTGGATAAATTAGAAATCGACATATTTTGCGTATCTGAAACCAGAGTACAGGATCCTACGTGTATTACAGAACTAGTTGCACCATCCCTATCTACGCGTTATTGGCTTCGAACATCTGGTTCCACAGAGTCCTCTCAAGCCGGTAAATGGGGCGTTAGTATTGCCCTTAGCGCGCGAGCTGAAGCTTGCTTAATTGAATGGATCCCTTTAAATAGTCGATTGTGTGCGGCACGTTTAAATACATCTACTAAAATCAAAGCAAAAAACCGTTATCATCGTTGCCTCTTCGTTGTATCTGCATATGCTCCTACCGATTGCAGCACAGAAGAAAGCAAGGACGCTTTTTACTCCGAATTAAGCTCCTTACTAAGTAAAGCACGAAGTTCGGATATAGTCCTGGTTATGGGTGACATGAATGCTCAAGTTGGTCGTTTAAGCAACACAG
>JAQBSW010011068.1:0-21575 GCA_029291075.1 Eudiplozoon nipponicum | reverse complement strand
GATGGATATAAATTTATGCTAAAGTTCATTTAAATTGAGAATTACAACAATTTTCGAACACCTGTTACTCCAGTTAAACCATACACTCTGGTCTTCATCGATATCAGTTATCACATTTCGCGGTAAGCATGACATCATTCAATTCAATATATTACAGTTAAATACTGTTTGTTGCGAAGAACTAATATATATGCAAGTATGTATTAGGTTTTGCCAAGCTAGTAAGAGATTAGTTCAGTTGTGACCAGAAGGATAAACCAAAGACAGCATGAACGGAAATTATAATCTCATTCACATACGTTTCGTGCTTACTTGCGACTCATCAGTAGGAAACCATAGTGTTAGTATCCGGTAATCATCGATTTAAAAAAAGGTATCAGTTACTAACACAATAGCCATAGCTTTAATATCCTTTACAGACTCGGTATATATATATTTTATAGTGTGAGTTAGCATTGCAGTCGTATTGTCGTTGACTTTATATTATGTTAGCTTCTCTATTACAGGTTTACACATTCGTCTAGGAGATTGTACCGTCCTATTATGCCACATTCTTCCACCAAATATATAGTGGTTAAAGGGCGTAATACCGGCTCCTACTGATGAGTCGCCAGTAAGCACGAAACGAATGTGCATGAGATTATACTTTCCGTTCATGTTGCCTTTGGTTTATCCTTCTGGTCACAACTGAACTAATTTATTACTAGGTTCGCAAAACCTAATACATACTTGCATATATATTAGCTCTTCGCAACAAACAGTATTTAACTGTAATATATTAAATTGAATGATGTCACGTTTACCGCGAAATGTGATAACTGATATCGATCAAGGCCAGAGTGTATGGTTTAACTGGAGTAACAGGTGTTCGGAAATTGTTGTAATTCTCAATTTGGGTGAACTTAAGCATAAATTTATATCTATCAGGTTGGTATCATGTACCGACTCGGAAACCATAGTGTTAGTATCCGGTACTCATCGATTTGAAAAGGTATCAGTTACTAACACAATAGCCATAGTGTTAGTATCCTTTACAGACTCGGTATATATATATATTATATAGTGTGAGTTAGCATTGAAGTCGTATTGTCGTTGACTTTAGATTATATTAGCTTCACTATTACAGGTTTACACATTCGTCTAGGAGATTGTACCGTCCTATTATTCCACATTCTTCTACCAAATATATAGTGGTTAATGGGCGTAATAACGGCTCCTACTGATGAGTCGCCAGTAAGCACGAAACGAATGTGCATGAGATTATAATTTCCGTTCATGCTGCCTTTGGTTTATCCTTCTGGTCACAACTGAACTAATTTGTTACTAGGTTCGCAAAACCTAATATATACTTGCATACATAATTAATATTTCGCATAATCAAAGGTATCAATGATAAAAGGGTCGCGTGAATTTCAAAATGAACCATCAGAAAATATCTTCTTAATGCTGTCGAGGCTACTAGTAAATAGGTGAAGGTTAATGTGCAGTTTCTTTCAAGCAATAACATTGTTATTGCTTGCTGACATGATATTTATTCTAACACGAAGAATTTCACGAATTATAGCAAACATTTTGATGTAAGGTGCTAATTCTACAACAGTCTACGGATAAGAGAAGAGCTCAAAATTGGGATGTAGTATTCTATCGGAAGTAATGTTGCATGAAATATTGATGGTGTCTGCTTTTTAAAGATGACATATTCAGTGCATTGTATTGCTAGCGATAGAACAAAGGCCAAAAAATTTTTATTTTTGGCGTGCGTAATATTTGAATATGCCAAACTTTAGCAGAAATAAACAAGATACGGAATGTGTTCCAGGAAATTTCTACAAAAGTCAAAATCTTTTCTTCTTTTAAATTACACGAGGAAATGTTTAAAATGGAGTGGAATGCGATTTGATAGCCAATATTACAATTCGCAATAATTAACCAGATTATTTAAACCAAAGTTGCGAACTTGATACAATCAACTGTCCCATTATGTATATACATTTGGCAGTATAAACTAAGCATTGTACAGTGTAGAAAATGAAATTCATCCAGAAACCTGGTTTTGTCCATATAAGGATATCATCACATATTGTCCAGAATTTGCCACAAATAGGGCTCGAACATGGGCACGTCTGCTTCGGAATCTGTTGCTCTAACCACCGAGCCACCTTGCCGCGTTAAACAGATTATAGTACACATGTATTTGAAAAATGAAATAGACTGAATTACATGCAAATTTAGATAAATTATTATTGAAATAACATCTTATAATGACAAATATATTCTAAAACAAAAATTAGTCCGTAGTAATTATCTGCAAACGATCAATATCCTCTGTGAAGTAAGGGTGTATAGACATTATAATTTGTCGGAGTTATCCTTTGAACAGAACTTTCACACTGCACTTGCCTCACATCACAAATGACATATTAGTTATAGTGATTGTCTCCTTTATCTTTCTCAAGGGGATTTGAGACTTGTATTTCTCTTATATATATATATATATATATATATATATATATATATATATATATATATATATATATATATATTATATATATATATATATATTTCTAATTAGGAAGGGAAGAACATATAAAAAAGTGGATAAAGGCCATTTATTTTGTGAATTCTAATCATCGCTATACATTCATACATATATATACATTTTGGGTTTTCAATTGATTATGCTAGTGGTAACAAATCTGACTCGCTTTTACTTCTGTTTGTTGTTTTGGCTGGTCGGTAAGTGTGTATCCGTTTTTGTTTGTGTGTGTGCGTGTGCGTGTTTGCATGTAAAGTTCATTCTCGCAGTATCGCAAAGTGATGTCTGAGAGCTGGTCATTATTGTTTTGATGGCTTGAGAATTAACCATTTGTGCGTATTGTTCACTGTAACATGTACGAGTGCTATTTTTCCCAGTGTAGTTGATCGTTTCACCTTGTTGCGAAAATTCGTATTTTGCACATTATAACAGCACCAGTGTGAATTGCAGTGTTGAACGCACATATTATTTGGATATTTCTGTCACCATATGGTCATCTGGTCTTTCCTCTTCCGTTTATTGCCAATCCGATTGAATGTTTGTTGATTCTAGTCGAGGGCCTGTTTGTTCTTGACTGGATACTAGTAGATTGTTGTTGAATTTATTTATTCTTAGCCAGTCGATAAGAATATCATGTTGATGAAACTTTTGAATATTAAGGTCAGGTGCTTGTTGTTTTATGTAAAGGGCTTCATAGATAAATAATAATTTTTCTGATTTTGCTTTATGTAGAATTGTGAAATTGGTCGAATTGACAGGGTGCCCCGTTGCCAATATATGATCGGATATAGCTGATTTTCCTGACGTGGCAAGCCTTTGTTAATCAATTTCTGTGGCAAATGTTGCTGGATTCTGCTTATCAATTGCTTCTTCGTACGTCTGATATATGTGCTACCGCACATACATGAGAATTTGTAGACTATGAATGATTTGGAGAGAATTGGCAATTGATCTTTGGCATCCAACCTCATGATTCTCTGTGTACTAAATGTCATATTAACTTTAACACTGGGAAAGTTGTCCTTCGTTATTCTATTCAGTCGCCGTGCAATTATTGAGGCTGGTACGTCGCCTCTAAATGGTAAGTTTAGGAAAACCTGCTTGACTGTATCCTTTCTAGTGCGAATCTGCCGTGATCTGATGTTGACATCAATGAAACGCTCTGGGTAGTTGTTCATTAGCAAAATTTTCCTGAGGTAGCCCAGTTCTTCAATCTTGTGTTCAGAGCAGACCTTCCTGATTATGTTTGCTAGGTTGTTTACTAAGTTTCTTTTGTGGTATTTTGGCACACTGCTGTTGTAGTGAATTTATTGTCCGGTGAAAGTGGATTTTCTATATATGGCCAGTGTCAAATCCCCGTTTTTTCTCGAGTGAGTTTGATGTCAAGGAACGAAAACTGTCGTCTTTCTCTACCCCGAGAGTGAATTTGATGTCTGGATCGGCTCCATTTGCTTATTTGAGGATTTCGGAAGGGTCAGCTGCTACTGAGATAAACAACAAGATATCGTCTACATACCTTTGGTAGAGTGCGCACTGGTCAATTATTCATTTTAGGCTCGTTTTATCCAGATGATACATGTATACATCTGCCAGGAGGGGTGCGATGCAACTTCCCATAGCTACACCAATGATCTGGCGGTAGTATATCCCTTCAAATGTAAATTGCACGTTTTTAGTACATGCTAATATGAGGTCTTTGATGTCATTGGAGTCTATAGGGAAATCAAAAAAATCATTTTTGACCAGGTCACACAAGATCTCCGTTGTCTTATCCAGTGGCATGTTTGTAAATAAGAATAAGACGTCAAGCGAGACCATTTTATTCTGTAGGATGTTCTTCCCCTTCAGTTCATTTGCTAGTTCGAAGGAGTCTTTGATAGTGTTTGCGTTTATGATGCTCCGTATTGGTGAAGTATCTTGCAGAGAAACTTGGCTGGTTTATGTTGTGGAGCGTTGATCATTGACATAATAGGCCGCATCGAGAGAGCTTCTGAGGCTGTCACGGCTTTATGAGTTTTGGTTTACGGTACAATCTTGCGATGTTTGTTTCGACGGGTTTTGCCTTTTGGATGTCTTCTATGAGTTTTGATCTAATATCGGAATCAGCCACCGATGTTAAAACGTGTTCTTCCATCTTTATCAAAATTGCATTAATTCTTGATTCCATGTTAGTTCAATCATCTTTCTGTTTGATGTCTTGCTTAAATTTAGATTGATCATTTATGATATTGTTCATGGACTTCCTATAAGCGTCGGCTTCAATTATAACAATTCCTGATCCTTTGTCGGGTGTGGCAAGTCGTATGGATTAGTCTGATTGTAGTTTTCTGAGTTAGTCTATGTGCTGTTTTGTGATGATTTGGCTGCCTTTGAATTCCTTCTTGTATTGTTCTAGTGCGCTTACTATCTCAGCTTTCAGTCCTTGACCATTGAATGCAAGTGGGGCGGTGTCTTTCATTAAGTCATTGTAGAAATTTTCCGTTCCAGCCTGAATGTCAATAATGTCACGTTCACTTAGGTTTTTCTTGACTACGCAGAATTTTGCTCCTAAGGAGAGTAATTCTTTCTGGTGTTTTGACAAGATCACTTTTGAATAATTGTGAATAAAAGAGTCTGGATTCGTAGGAAATTTTTATTGTGTAGGAAATTTGTCCAGGTCCCTCGTGAGGTCCTTTGTTTCTTTGTCCGCTGTTATTTTCATCAGCGTTTCTATCTTCTTTGTGAAAGCGGTGTATTCGCCGTCGTTCAGTCTTGCAATTTGACAACCTAGTGATTGAAGGATTCTCTCAGCATCTTGCAGTATTGATTGGTTGGCCTCGATACCATTGAGCAATAAGTGACTTATAAGTTTATTCGTCGGTTTTTGGTTATTTCTTCTGCACTGCATAAGGAATCGTTTTGACAAAACATCTGATTCTAAACACGATTTGAAGAACTTAATTCTTTCTAGAAGTTTGGTACACGTACAGTTGGCTGCAATATAAGTGTTTAGTTCCTTACGGGTAAAAGGCTGACCCCGCTCTTTGATAATCTTTATAATGTCCATGCCTTTTAATATTACACAGTATATTTCTAATTAGGAAGAAAGAACACATTAATAACAAAGTGGATAAAGGCCATTTATTTCTTGAACACTAATCATCGCTATACAATCATATATATATATTTACATTTTGCATGTAAAAGTCATTCTCGCAGTATTGCCAAGTGATGTCTGAGATCTGGTCATTATTGTTTTGATGGCTTGAGAATTAACCATTTGTGCACATTGTTCACTGTTACATGTACGAGTGCTATTTTTCCCAGTGTAGTTGATCGTTTCACCTTGTTGCGCAAATTTGTATTTTCCACATGGTAACAGCGCTAGTGTGGATTGCAGTGTTGAACGCTCATATTGTTTGGAAACTTCTGTCACCGTATGCGCCTCTGTTATTTCCACTTCAGTTTGCTGCCAATCCGATTGTATGTTTGTTGATTCTAGTCGAGGGCCTGTTTGGTCTTGACAGGATGCTAGTAAATTGTTGTTGAATTTTGTTTTTCTTGGCCAGTCGATTAGAATATCATTTCGATGAAACTTATGAATATGAAGGTCAGGTGCTTGTTGTTTTACATAAAGGGCTTCCTAAAGGTGAAACGATCTACTACACTGGGGAAAATAGCACTTGTACATGTAACAGTGAACAATGCGCACAAATGGTTAATTCTCAAGCCATCAACACAATAATGACCAGATCTCAGACATCACTTTGCAATACTGTGAGAATGGCCTTGACTTGCAAACACGCACACACACAAACACAAACGCATACACACTTACCAACTAGCCAAAACCAGAAACAGAAGTAAAAGCGAGTCAGATTTGTTACCACTAGTATAACAATTGAAAACCCAAAATGTATATATATGTATGATTGTATTGCGATGATTATTATTCACGAAATTAATGGCCTATATCCACTTTTGTTATTAATGTGTTCTTTCTTCTCAATTAGAAATATACTATTGTGTAATATTAAAAGGCATAAATTATAAATAATATACATATATATATATATATAAAATATATATATATATATATATATAAATATATATATATATATATATATAACTAAGCGTATACTATCTCTTAAGAAGCTTAACTAACTATGAAAATTATGGTGTTAAATCTATGCAGTGCGTTAACAAAAGGCAAACTAAGAATGATAAACCTTCGTTGACACAGATTATATATTATGAAATCGAAATCAAGGAAATTAAGAGGTATGCATCTTTAAACGACCTAACTTCTTTCTCTACGACTGACGAATGACTACCAGCATGCCATAATATCTTTGGTTGTTTAATTGTCCTTCCTGTGTTATCATTTGTGTGAATCTAGGGAGATCCACGAAAACGACTTCGGGAACTCTAAGTCGATAAATCAGCAGGACTCGAAGTAGCTTCAACAAAAAAGAGACAAAAATATATCATCTAAAGAAGCAGCGCTGCTGAAAGATGCACTAAAATTATGAACCAAATTAATAACCTGATCTCGTTTTGGTAGTATTACATCTAATTTCTTGACTTTTATATATATTTACGCACTATTCTACATGATATGTTTCATGTCAATATCATAAACTGCAACAAAACATCGACTACCACATTTAAAATCTCTTTATTAGGAGATCAATACCCAGGACTTATTATTCTAACCCAAAGTGCAGCAATTAATTTTTAAATATTATTGCCCTATATCGCTTCTTTGGCAATATGACATCTAATGTCAATAAAGTCTACGTTTATATGAAAAAAAAATGTTAATTAGTGTAGGTAGTATGTCATTAAACGGATATCCTCGTCAGAATCAATGCAGTCTATTAACAAATAATAATGAATCTTTACATTTATTTATATATAATATATAATTTGTTTCCATATATTAAGCTTTGATGTATCAAAATCTATTGCGTAAAATTTGCATGTACTGTGGCGATTAAGATGAGATTTGTGACATTTGATCTCATTGTTCTTTAGTAACAAAATTTTCCCTGATGAATATTGAGGAGTTACTTTAATCCAATAATTATGTGCAACGCATTTCTTGATTTAAATATCAGCCTATCGTTATGGGAGCATGGTCTCCGTTAGAGGTGTTTCCATTTAAACCTCCTGATGTTTCAATTGTTTATAAACTTACAAAATAGTATGAATTAATTACGAACAATCGATTATATTAAAGGGACGCTTCCTTTACTTCTTTCCTCTGATTATGTCGATATTTATTTGTATGTAAAACTATATATACTTATTTATTTATTAATATCTCTTTTTTAAAGGACACATGGTATCCCATTTTTAATATAAATTTATTGAACGTGGATGTTTTCAAAATAACTTCAGAATGATGTCAAATTAGAAAATTATGATCATTTTAAACATATACCCCAAATGCTCCAAATTCAAAATTCTGGCAGCGACGTTTCTGATTATATTTATTGAGTTTCATTAAGGTCAAAACTAGTCAAGCACACAATTTGTATTTTTCATCTAATGAAATTAATAGATTATATAACAAATAAATACATATAAATAGATACAAATAAAATGTTAGACGTACAAAAATCATCAGAAATCACCAAAAATAACCACAGGATAGGCAAAACGTCGTCAAGAACACCAGTTATCCCCGAACATAGACTTGAAATGAAGCACCCAGCCAATGTAGCGAATCTATTAGTTCAACACAAAGCGAAGTCCGACTAATTATAAATATATATATATATATAGATATATATATATATATATATATATATATATTAATTAGCTATTTGTCTTTAAACGAAGTCGGAGAAAACAAAACTTATATTTAATAAACTATTTCATATTCGACGAAGAAGGTATTACACATTTACCCAAAAGCCTGCTTTATATGCACTGTACGATATTTTGATGGAAACTCTGATTGTCGTTTTCAGTCTTCATGGTTTTTTCTATTGAACTTCTTTACAAATTCGACACCATCCTTTCAGTCGTAATTTAGACTTTTGGTTGTTGTTGAGACTTGCAATAATTTATGCACCATAAGCAATTCTCTGTCTAGATTGGAATGATGGTAGCGCGAGATAGTTTTATTTCAAATTTAATAGATTCTTTTTCGCGCAAATTTATTTTAAAAAGGACGACCGGAGCGTCGATCAAAATATTATTTTAAAAATATCAAGATGTCGCGTGTGTGTTTGTGAAATCTCTTTCGTCCGTAAAAGAAGAGTCTATTGAAAATAGGATAAAACCACCTAGCACAAAAATAAAATCAATCCATATAATATTTATAAATGAAATAAAGAAAGCAGCAGCGCAATATACAAAAAAATTCCCTAATGCTCTACGAACAAGTTAAATTGGCGAGTGCTACCCCACCGCATCAATGCTTATTAGAGCATATACCGGATTTCCGATTTTGGAGACATCGTTGAAATGGGTACAATCAATTGGATAACAACGATGGAGGTCCAATACAGGTAAGTAAGAACTTACAAACTCATCTGATAAATGACAGTATAATGAGGTAGCATTAATTAAAATGTGAACAATAATGGCTAAAGCAACAAATTTTGCGAATGATTCCGCGAAATCATTTAGTGCTAAAACGTGTTCGTTGTACCAAATTAGAAGCCTCCTTTAAACAACAAGCCAAAATTATTAAAGCAAACAATTGAAAAACAAATCCACAGAGCATGTCAGAACAGTTTGAAAAGGTTACAAACATCTCACACTCTTTTCTATTTATATCAAGCACTAAATCTCACAAAATAACTCTTTGGAATAAACATTTATCATTTTATTCGATAATTAATTATTATGAAAATATTTAAAACATTTTATCTGCACTTTATGCAAAGAAAACGTTCTTAGTCAAACAAATTCCACAGCAAAAGGGACAAAGCTTTTCCATTCTAAATACATCACTGTGGTCTATTTATTAGTTTAAAACAACATTTAAATTGTACCTGTAAATATACTTCATTTTATTTTGAATAAGAAGGGATTGTTACCAGTTCCGCATTGTAATAGATTATTTTGAATTCTAAACTTTGGTAGCCTCTTCAGTCCACAGCTATTTATGCTAAACAAACAAATCCTAATAAAGAAAAGGCCTGATATATTGAACTGCGAACTTACGTAAGTAATGACAAATTGAATACGAAAATGTGTGAATTGTAAAAAGATCTGGAAACAAAGCCATATTATTCTTCTAATTAATATTATTTCAATTATTATTCTACTTGAGGAGCAGGTAAATAAGCACTACCTAGTTGTACATCAGCATATAACTTTCATACCGTTAAACGATGAATTTTTATCTTAAACGTTGTCGGATTGCTTTACTATGTTACCATATTTAATTTAAACGCTAAAATGATTTTCGCTTTTCATTCTTTAATATCGCCTCTAGTATTAAACTCTAATTGCGGCCTATGAACAAACCTGGCTTCGACTTGTACACATTTATATTTAGTGAAATGCAAGATATATCGCACCCGGACAATCGCGAGCCAATACTGACTTGTATATCGCCAAATCGGTTAGTTAATTTCCATATCCATTCTATTTTTTCTTTGCTTTGAAAATTCAAGCCAATAGTATATATATTTATATACCAAATTAGCGTATAATTGACTGGACGATATCATATATTTTTCAGAAATAAAAACATTTAATAATACAGCAAATACTATTTCTCATGTAGACGGCTTATGCACTGATTGGAAAATCATTAAGAATCTGCCGAAATAGCAATATCAGAGCTTGAACTAATTTGTATTTGCTTCAAAATCATGAAAGTCGTCATTTGCGCCATCCAAGCCGTGCCCTCCGTGCTGCTTTTACTTATATTTTAACTATTGTTTGTTTTTTCTGTCCTTCCTTCAGCTTAAAATTTTCAACTGCCCGCTAACAATTTCAAATTTTAATACAGGAAACACGACGTCCGAGGAACAGATTACAAATATGTTGCCAGTATAGACTAAACTTTACATCAAAAGCAATGAATTACATAAATTTTTAACAGATTTTTGCATTAACAACAGAAGAGACATGACACACACTACAAAATTCCTCTTGAAATCACTTGATTGATATTTCGTGCGACTCACCGGCCTTTATTTCATAGAAATTGTGCAGCTGACATTTCCGGTCAGGTTCACTGCATGCGAGACTTCTAGAGGTAAAAGCCGCATATCTAACTTATAATTCCATATATATTAAATGCGGTTTGATCCTCGATAGTCAGTTTGCCGTCGTACTCTGATGATGATCATGGAAGGTCGAAACGCGTCAGTGCGTTGCAGCTGGCGGTAGTCTTGTTATGTTGTTCGATGACTGGTTAAATATAATGGGATTGGTGTTTACTTCAAGCACGCAAACTTGATTTAAAGAATTGTTACCACCACCCGCGCAATCAATTATTGTTTAAATTGTATTGCCTATATATATATGTATATGTAGCGAAAGCTACAAACAGTTTATGTTCGTGACTGCATAGAAATTTTGCAGCCGACATTTCCAGTCAAGTTCAATTTATGCGAGTCTGCTAGAGGTGAGAGCCGCATATCTAAATTTGATTTCCATATATATTTAATGCGGTTTGATCCTCGATAGTCAGTTTGCCGTCGTACTCTGATGATGATCATGGAAGGTCGAAACGCGTCAGTGCGTTGCGGCCGGCGGTCGTTTTGTTATGTTGTTCGACGACTGGTTAAATACAATGGGATTGGTGTTTACTTCAAGCTCGCAAACTTGATTTAAAGAATTGTTACCACCAACCGCGCAATCAATTATTGTTTAATTATTTCGATGTTGCTGAAAGACGGAGCAATGATTTTGAAGAAATATCAATTACGAAATACTTATAATAATTCTGGAGCAAGCGTGTGTTATTCTTTCCGTCGCAAGTGTGCGAAAAACCCAATCTGTGAAAAGCAACAATTTAAAGAACCAAGTGAAGAAAACACTAATCTCATTCTATTTATCCAGACTTTGACCAACATAGCCAATCTACCGTCAACCTACCGTTGCTCGACGACTGGTTAAATGCAATGTGATTAGTTGTTTCTTCATTTTAAGAATTTTACCACGATTCGTGCAATCAATGTTGGTTTACTCAAGTAAATATTTGCTCTACTTTTTACTTAAAAATGCATGAAACATTTGTCAGAATTATTGCCACAAAGCTCAAACTGCGGCACAATTACTTCAGCTCAATTACTGCGCCACACAAGCTACATCGCACATGAAATATTTATTAAAATACCAATTTGTTTTTTTTTTGTCTCTCTTTCCTTTACGTGGAGCAGATTGGTTGTCGATTTCAACCTAATATTCCCTATGGCTACCGTGAATCTGTCATTTTAGCGCAGAGACCATGCCGCTCTTGAAATGATACTTATTTAAAGAACTATTAAACGGAAGTATTGTATGTAAGCTTTATGTATTTACTTCAAAACTGAATCTCGCAATAGCTGAGTTGCAAGATGCTGAATCAATTGAACTTTGGTTCGAAATGCAGTCGCTGCGGTTCTAAAATCCACATGATGAGTGGCAAATAAGGAAGATACCAGTCAACTATATTAATCAATTTTTATTTATATTGAATATATATATACAATATATTTAAATAATTTATTTTAGGTCTTATGGGAAACACATGACCTTATTTTCATAAACAATATAAGCACATACGTTTATTCAATTGGAAGGTTTACGTGTTTCCATATCAATGTGTGACCAGGTACGATTTGCAGCAGTCACATGCCATTAATTTTGCAGTTTAGTGCATTAATAATAAAATTTTTAAATAATAATAATAATTATTATTATTATTATTATTACCATAACGGCATTGTGAATCTGCTTCTTTTGTAAAATTGCATTCAGTTCGAAAAACGTTTCCTGAAGCCCACCCCGAAAGTAATCGGATTTTCAAACCAAATTATTTGTTGCGTACAAACACGAGGATTCCATTTTTGATAAATAAATTCTCATTGATTGCGCGAACTGTGATAGCAATTGCTTAAATCATGATTTTGACCGCGATTTAAAAACCAGTCCCAACATATATATAATTGTCAGTATAAACTAAATATTTTAGAGGTTAAAAATACGAATCCCCCGCAAATGACCCGCATAACTTGATATATATATATATATATATATATATATATATATATATATATATATATATATATAGCAACTGTGTGGCGAAGTGCTGATTCTGATTGATTCATCACCAAGAGTAAAATAACACACACATATATGGGATAATAGGTTGTTTGATAGGAATCAATTTTTAATCTGGCATTTTGGACCATTTAAGGAAAATGCCTGTGCTTTCTGTTCAATATATGTTGGTCATCTCCGTAATCGCCATCTTTTTACTACCGCAACTTCATATATATAAATATATATATATATGTAATTTTTGGATTCCTACATAAATTTCTCATGTAAACTAAAAGCTGTGTTATCCTTTTCATTGTGAGTATTATTCATTGTTAGTTCGTTTGTTTGCTTATTAAGGCTCGTAGATAACATATAATAGAACTGTTAAGGTAGAAAATTTTTTAGTAACTTTAACCGGGCGCTTTATCTTAGCGGCCTTCTTCGCAGCTTAACAAGACACAATATTTGGCAGCATATTTACAGTGCAGATCGATACATAAATATGCCGTTAAAATAGTGTCGGGTATATCTGCGAAGAAGTCCGCTAGGATTAAGCGCCTGAAGACTAACAAGATGAATAAGCGCAGGAGGATGAAGGAATCTTATGTCATCTATATTTACACATTTTACGTCAGGTGCAACTGGATACAGACATTTCCTCCAAGGCTATATCAATAATGATTCAGGAGTTTCCTGTTGGTGACATTTTTAAACCTCTTTAATTAGATGTCATTTCTAAAATCATTCTCATTAAAAACATTTCTGATTATGTTTCTTAGTTCGTTTAATATTTGCTTAATTAAAAAACTTCAGTTGCTATCTACATTGTTATGGTTTTTTATACACGGTTTCGCTTTAAAGATTTTTCTGAATTTTGCCAAATACATTGCTTTCAGTATGAACAGAGATAGATCATCCACAAATTGTAAAAGTTTGCACTGCTTACATATATTTCAAGCTTTTTTTAAATTTTGCATTCCAAAAATAGGAAATATGCACTAGAGCCTTCTAAACGAACGCAATGTAGCTTTAATAATTGCTGCATTTCTAAATAAATATTTTGCATTTTTATATTGTAAAAAATTGGCGTCTTGTTCTTGATAATGCCTAGTGGGATAAGAGTTTTATTTTTCATTCTAATGTTTGTGAATAATTGTAGGACATATTATGAGGTCTTACAAGTATCACAGAATTACTGCATTTTGAGATCACTTTCTAGCTAGAAAAAAAGCCCAACGGTTCAATTTCCGATACAAATCGCCCAGGTGGCCATCATTGTTAGAAATAGTTATTCATATTGACTGCTGAAATGATTGGCTAATGTATATTGTATGTGCCTCAATTTAGACTGCCTATGCAATGAGCGATAAAACCGTGATTTATATATATACATATATATCATTATATTCTACATAATTTCACTGATAAATTAAATACAGGTATGACTTACAACAATAATTGTTAAGAAAGTATTCAGGTATGTTTCTCATATTGATTTATATGCCAGATTATTTTTATGCGCTTTAGTATAAACAAACAATATATTGAGAAATTTTATCTCCTGAGTTACACGATAAAGCCATACAAGTCGACAATTTTTTATCACTTTCGCCCTAAATCATATTATTACTGAAATTACATATCTATCTTCAATTAATTAAGAAAACTGGGTCAACCGTTCTAGCCGGATTTGGTTAACTGCACCAAGGTGGCTACATTATAGATTTAAGATTACGAGAGTGTTTGAGCTGCAGAATTATATAGCAACTTGAGGTGGTTTCAAAGGTGTTGACCATTGTACGAAACTTTTGCAACAACATGAAGAAAAATATATGAGGTATCCGTTTTTGACAAGATAGTTGGGACAATATATTGCTTTCAGCGGAATTCGATTTTGCTACTGTGTTCTGTTTTCCGTTGTTGAACTCAAGCATAAAACAGCAGTCTATCTTCAAGAAATGCAAATTAAAAACTATAATATCATAATATATTCCAGTCTCCAATGGCGATTTACGTACATTTGTATTAATAAGCGTGGCAATTACTATTTCAAAAACGTATGTATAATTTTTCCTGTCGTTTTGTAAATAAATCTCATAATAGATAAATTTATGAGCGGAAAACTCCTTTTTGAACCGTACGTTTCATAAATATTATTCGGAAGCAATAAATTTTCAATCAGTAAATTCGGAAGATTTTAACATTCAGCGAACTATCTCTTCAAACTAAGTTTAGGTAGACAATTTCTTAAATGGAATTATAACTTATTATGTTATAAAATTATTTATTTACATATTTAATGTATAATTTACGTAGTTAATCGTCTTTGCACCTTAAAGTTACTGATTTTTTTTAACACAGTCATGCAAATGTTTTGATTTTGCGTTTTGTATAAATATCTTCTTCGCTTAAAATAGTACATAGGCTTTAACATCCTTAACAAAGTTCAACATGAAGTAATCGGAATGATACAATTTGCAGCGTTAAGGCAATAAGTACATAATTGCGGAGTTATTCCTCGTTAAACTACCTATACTTTTCATTAATAGTACATTCCATTTGCATAATCACTATCACTATTTCTGGTTCATTGCCTTAGAGACTGTTATTAAAATTAAACGACACAACCTATTTTATTTATATAGGTAGTACAATTAAACAAACATTCATTACGTAAATCGTGGTAACAATTCTTTAAATATTTATGTTATTTATAGTTTGATCTGCTTTATTGAAGCATGGTTGTTTTTACTTGATATTTAAACATAAAAGCTACATTAATTAAGAAAAAATATATAGCATCTACGTTTTTCATCTCTCTATTATATTCGTTATACCTGAGGAAAAATGATCGTTTTAAATTTTTTTTTATTTTGAGTATATAAATAAAAATAATAAAGCCATGCCTTAACATAGTAATAACTTTACAATTTGCCGTACTAGAACACAAAATCGTCAATGTTAACCAATATATACGTTAAAAATATAAATTTATTTCAGCTGACTGCATTTTAAAATATTTAAAACATAAAACAATTTTGTGTTCACTGAAAACAATGTCCTGAAGCTCTTTCACAATTTAAATTTATTTATGTGTTTCACTGATGATAACTCCGCACAAACCTTTACGTGTGCCATTAGAAACACTATTTGTCTACCTGATACCTTTTCTTTAAATCAAGTTTCCCAGCTATAAGTAAACAGCAACCTTGTTGTATTTATCCAATCATCGAAAAACAGTAAAACCACCGCTAGTTGCTCGCATTCCAGTCAGTTCGCTGTTGTACTCTGAAGAAGATCATGGAAGTTCGAAACGCGTCAGTGCGTGCGACTGGCGGTAGTTTTTTTTTATTTTTTTCGATGAATGGTTAAATATAGCGGGATTGGTGTTTACTTCAAGCTCATAGACTTGATTTATAGAATTGTTACCACCACCCACGCAATCAATGATTTTTTAATTATTTGTGCATAAATCGCGATTTTTATTCGTTAGACAGTATAGTGTCGAGCTCTCAAAGTATTGTTTTTAGATACGTTGATTCATATAGACATTCAGTATACTGTTTTCTATAATCTCTGAAAAAATGATCAGATGGGGCTCATATATCAGCGCTTTTAAAATATTAATTTAAAATATAAAATGAAGCGCATTTGATGCCTACTTATGCCAAAGGTCTTATATTTAGTGTATTTGCTATTACAATTGCGCGGAACATTTCCGGTTTGCTCTCGTTCAAATCTGTCAACTACATGGTCGTTCTTTATATTTGGTGAATTTAACAGAACAAATAAATTAGCACTTGTACATTTACTGACTTTCAATTAGAATAATCACTCAAGGCAGTTATGTTGTAAACTGAAAAGGACAATTCATTCATGAATTTTAAGTAAATATTTCATTGAGAATTAGGCAAAAATTAAAGCTAGGCTAAACAGTTTTGCATTGAAACATTCCATCCATATGCAACATGTAAGCTTATTATATTTATAAATCACTTAAGCTAAATTTCTTTGTAGGCTACAAATTCAGCAGGCGTCCAACTTCCGTATTATAATGCGGATATTAATAGTAACATAAAGTTGAAGAACAGATTATATCCCTATTCGCAAAACGGAAATTTCAGGCAAATTTGATTTAATCACGTAACATTTTGTATATCATTAATCAGGATAACAATGAGAAAATTCTCAAACAGTTTGCCTATTTCTTTACTTTGGACCTTAGAATGCCAGGGCATTTAAATTGCGTGCATGAGAACCGTATATTTTTTATGGGAAATGAAAGGTAATTCATTTCCTGTTACCACAAAATTTTGATGAATTCCGATTGGTTGCCAGAAAAAAATTTCTTATACATTTCCAAATAAATATTTATGGTTATCATGTTATGCTATGAAAACCAAGTCCTGCTATCTTGAGGCACAATTAAGACATACGGAATTTGTATTGATAGAATCACCGCCTGCGCTGTGTAGCCTGTAAATACCAGCTGAACAAACCTAGCCGACGCACTTGCGTACCGTAAACGAGCGAACGCCAATTCCTGATAAGAAAAATCCGATCAGTGGTATGTTAACGCGTGTAATTGATTTTGTTAAAAACCAAATTAGCTCGTTTATAGGAAGCTCCATGTTTTTAGCATAAATCTCCAAATGTTTGCAGTACTGCTAATAATCACTTTAAGCATGACAAGTTCCAACGAGGAGCTAGCAATTATTAAATGTGAATTTGACCCATAGCTTTGATAGCCATTCCTTCAAAGCTAGTACCCGTTGCTTCATATAAAGTGCTTCATATATATATATATATATATATATATATATATTCTTTTTAAATGCAAGCTTTAATAAAATTCATTGTACCCTTCCATGTGCAAAAACAAAAAGAAATTTTATCAGATACAAAAAAACGCTTCTTTTTCATTATCTCTTCAAGTACCTACCAATGAACATATCTTTATATATAAATTGGAAGGCAAAAAAGATAGAAATTTGTACGCATGGAAAGAGTGTGAAAAAGGAAACCAGTCAATTGTGTGCGTTACATCCAGTTCAAACTCAATGCTTGAACATGCTTCTTCTGCTTGCATAAATCCGGCTGCAATTTGTTTATCCATGTAGCTTCCTAAGTGGCTAAATCACTTTTGTTATTGCATTTGGTAAATATGATAAATGCTACGTCTGGAGAGCATAAGTGTGATTTTTCAACGATGTTTTGTGCCACTGCAGACGTGTATACACAATTTGATTTAAAAGAGGCGTTCAAGTTACAATGTTCTCTCATTCGAGTAATTTACCGTCTGGTCGATTGGCCTACGTGGAGGTGACGCGCGAAATTGATTAGATTCCTTTTTTCACACTCTCTCCATGTTTATATATTTCTATTTTTTGCCATTTAATTTATGTATAAAGAGATGTCCATTTGTAGATACTTGAGAAGAAAATGAAAAAGAAGCGGTTCTTGTATCTGATAAAATTTCTTTTATTTTTGCGCATGGAAAGGGTACTATGAATTTTATTAAGTTTCGCATTTCAAAAGAATATATATATATATATATATATATATATATATATATATATATATATATATATATATATATATATATATATATATATTGAAAGGTCAAGCAGAACAGAAAATTTAATCGAGAAGAGAGTCTAAAATAAGAAAACAACTAATCAGTTGCATGCATCACATCCAGTCCAAGGGCATAGATACAGCTGCATTTTGTTTATCAATAAACTTCGTAGATGGGTAAGTCATTTCTGTTATTATATTTGGCATTTATCTTGAATTTTATGTGTTGATATCATACGTATGAGGTATCAATGATATCCTGCGTAAACGTAGATGTGTATTCACCTTTTGATTTGAAACACGCGTTTAAACCGCTGTATTATTTCATTTGGGTAATTAATGTTCTAGTTCATTAAACAATAATTGATTGTGCAGGTTGGCTTAACAATTATTCAAATCAAGTTTGCGAGCTTGAAGTAAACACCAATCCCATTTTATATAACCAGTCGTCGAACAGTACTCGACTGTAAAATTCGGTTGCAAGATTTCTATGCAGTCACATATATAATCTGATTGTAGCTTTCACGATGGCATAGAAATCGTTCAGCCAACAATATATGCTAGACTTCTAGATGTGAGATCCGCATATCATAATTTGCTTTCCATATATATGCAATGCGGTTTGATCCTCACTATTTAGTTGGTCGTCGTACTCTGATGATGATCATGAAAGGCCGAAACGAGTCAGTGCGTGCGACCGGTGGTAGTTTTGTTATGTTGTTCGATGACTGGTTAAATACAATGGGATTGGTATTTACTTCAAGATCACAAACTTGATTTAAAGAATTGCTACCAACACCCTCGCAATCAATCGTTGTTTTATTTTATTGCCTATATATATCTGTGGGGAAAGCTGCAAACAGGGTAATGTTCGTGACTGTATAGTAATGGTGCATCTGACATTTCCGGTCAAGTACAATGTATGCTAGACTACTAGAGGCGAGAGCGGCATATCTAACTTTGATTCCTAATTATGCAATGCAATTTGCTCCTCGCTAGTCAGTTTTCCGTCGTACTCTGATGATGATCATGAAAGGTCGAAAAGCGTCAGTGCCTGCGACTGGCGGTAGTTTTGCTATGTTGTTCGACGACTAGTTAAATACAATAGGATTTGTCTAGTCGATTAGCCTACGTAAGTTGATCAACAATTTTCGCATTTATGTTGGTAAATAATATTTGGGGTCCACATAAACTACTGTTTCTCTTTAATTCCTGGTAAACGCAATTGTGTTACCTTACATTACACTCGTAGTTTAGATGCATTATTTGTGCCTGTTAATGCCGTTTCAATTTACTATTGTGCTGTGCGGGAAACTGCGTCCTTCTTAAATGAGATCTTCATGTAAAATGCTTACATTTCTAGTCTCTTTCTGTTGACTTATTATTTTAATAATTGACTCAATTAATTGTCTAGAATAGCCATTAGACATTAAATCGTTTAATATTATTATTATTATTATTATTATTATTATTATTATTATTATTATTATTATTATTATTATTATTATTATTATTATTATTATTATTATTATTATTATTAATCAACATTTCAAATCCGCGACCTGCTGTTAATTTATAATGAAAATTCACGAAAATACTGTGATGCAAATATTGTGCAGACCAGGTTGGTCTATGGTAAATTGTTCTATCTAATTTACCATTAATATCTTTCTTTATTAGTGCATCGAAGAAAGGCAGACAATCATCTTTATTATGCTCCGATGTGAAAATGATATTCTTATTCGCTTTGTTGAAGCATTGAAGATGTTTTCGTGTTTAGGACATGCTTTAAAGGAAAAGGTAAATATCAACAGCGTACGGTATATATTGAGCACATTTACTTAGGCCACACTTTAATGTTGTGATATCAGCCAACGCTGGAGATAGAGGCTCTTCTTTGCCACATGACCAATATTTTTACAAATGTCCCAATTGAAGAAACCATTGACATTATATTCCAAGCGGTAGAACAAAACCTATTGCCATTTCCGGTGCCAGGTGATACTCTACACAAGTTTAAATTACTATGCACTGAAATGCAAAGTTTCGTTTTTATTGAAGCCTACGTGAACAGATTGAAGATGTGGCAATAGGGAGCGCCCAATCTATTGTGTTGTCTTAGATTTCCCTCGGACATTTTGGAACACATAATTAAAGTATGACATAGGTATATGTGCACAATAAATAGGCATGTAGATGATATTTTATTTGTCTTTAAAAAACAGGTCGCAATCCCGAAGAATGCTTTAAAGTATCAACAAAGTACATAAGAATATTAATTTCACGTAGGATCAAGAGATAGATTAGTAACTGCTTTTACCAGATGAACTTCAAAATAAAGATGCTAAATTTAAATTTAAGAGAAAAATTTCCGTGAATCTGTAAGGTTTGCATTATAACAGTTTTCTGCCTCTTCAGTATGAATTATCAACATTAGCGCCTGGTTTACAATAATTTACAGATTCGTCAGTTAAAATTCAAAAGAGAACGAATATAATTAAGCATCAAACTAATTAATGTATAGTGGCTATTTCGGATTATTAACTGAGTTAATTATTCACAGAGAAGGTTAAAATAAATATATGCATTTGCAACCAGAAAAGGATCCATATACAGTGAAAATTCCATTTAAAGAAAATATAGTTTCACACAGAGCTCAAGATATTTAAAGCGGTATTATCACGCACGTTTAATGCAGCTAAACTACGAGTGGTATTTTAGATAACACAGTTGCTTTTTCCAGTAATTAAAGACAAACAGTTGTCAAAATTCGTGCGCAAGTATTTGATCAACTCACATAGGCCGATCGAACAATTGTTTAATCGATCGAATGAAAGACAAATGCTATCTAAAACCCTGTTTTACACCAAAGGGTTAGTACATATGTGCACTTGCGAACGAAACCGTTAAAGCCTAATACGAATGTTCTTCAGATCAAACATTTCAGATAATGATTAAATACAATAAAAGATATGCGTTAGAAACTTACGAAACTTTACTGATATGTACACAGCACCAGAGTTCATGCAAGCAAGGAGTTTGCGCTGCAAGTGGAGTAAGAAACTGATTGATTTTTCCCAATATTGTATTCTATTCTATTCTATTCTATTCTATTCTATTCTATTCTATTCTATTCTATTCTATTCCAATCTATTCTATTCTATTCTATTCTATTCTATTCTATTCTATTCTATTCTATTCTATTCTATTCTATTCTATTCTATTCTATTCTATTCTATTCTATTCTATTCTATTCTATTCT
>JAQBSW010011067.1:0-21575 GCA_029291075.1 Eudiplozoon nipponicum | reverse complement strand
GAAATACCTGATCCTTTGGGAGACCAGGAATCAGGACTTGTTATTGACAGTGATGAATTGATAAAATTGATGTTAAAAATCAAATCAAAAAAACAAAAAGACCACCTTGGTATTTCGATTGATAATCTGATTCAATTACCCTTAACATTTAGGAATGTGCTCTGCAACTTTATAAATAGAATTTTGAAGAATGGGAAATTACCAATCGATATATTAACGATAGTAGCAAAGCCGTTGCCAAAAGTTAGTAAGCCAACGTGCGCCAGTGATTATAGATTAATCTCTATTATCCCTTCGTTTTTGAAGATAATAGAACGATTGATACTAGATCATTTAGAACGTATGTTACCGGCTGATTTTGACCTATGTCAACATGGCTTTACGAAAGGTAGATCGACAACTACTAATATGCTTTCCATGTGGAAACATGTAATCACATTAGACGAGAATAAGTTAGATGCATTAATTGTATTTATAGATATCTCAAAAGCTTTTGACTCTATATCTTTTGATGCTATTTTGAATGCGATTAGTTTGTTGAATATTGATCCGAATATTTTTAGATTACTTAAATACTATCTATATAATCGACGAATGAGTATTCAAGTAAACGATTTGATATCAAAATCGAAACGAGTAACGAGTGGAGTTCCACAGGGATCAAGCTTGGGGCCAATTTTATTTAAAATTGTATTTGCAAATTTGGAAACTAAGATCCTTAACGGTCGAGTTTGCAAATTCGCTGATGATTTAAAAATAATCTTCCCAATTGATCCAAAGAATGTCGAATTCTCCAAAAATAATGTGACATTAGATTTGTATGATTTGAGTAAATATTTGATCACACTAGGGCTGAGAATAAACAATAAAAAGACGAAAGCTTTAAAAATAGGGAACAGAACAAACTTTAATTATGTTTATTTTCATGATGCTGTTATTAATGATGTGTTTGAGATTAAACTTATGCAAGAAATTAAGGATTTAGGCATAACTATTCAATGTACAGCTTCTGCTGAGAGACATATTGAAAGTATAGTAGGCAGTGCCAAGAAAAGATGGGCACTAATAAATCGAAATATCTTATCAAATGATATAAAACTTCAAATGTATATAATATGGATTAGACCGGTACTAGAATATGCTGTCGCTACTTGGAATCCATTAAAAAAGGGTTTGTCTAATAAGATAGAAGCTGTACAAAGAAAGGTTGTGAAACATATTAGTCCTATTTCTTGCACTATATACGCCTCTAGATTACAGTTTGTGTCATTGCAATCGCTGTGGTTTCGGAGGATGTGTTATTGTATAAAAGTTTTCCATTTGAACCAGTGGACTGGTGCCTATATGACTCCGATAAGAAAGAGTCATGAAGTTGGAACTAGATCTGGACATTTGGCAATATCTCCTCCTTTGGTGGGGAATGTAGCGAGCAAGTTATTCTCTTTCTCGAAAATCTACAAAATTTATAACCTATTAGCCGAAGGGGCTTAGAGAAATGCCTCTATCTAAGATGTCTTTTAAAACTTTATCTACTGAACTTGAAAAAGTCCGCAATCCTGCTGATATTTTTTATTTTTTTGATTATGATAATACTTTCTCATGGTTGAATAAAAGACAAGGATAATTATTATCGGAAACAGATTTTCTTGAGATTTTTATTTCCAAGTTTTGTATTATTATAATTGAAATGTTATGCACTATTTCTTCAAATTAGTTAACATTACATACAATCAATTGCTAGTCATGGTTCTCAATTTTTGCATAATGTTACACTCGAATTATACCTTAATTGTTCCTAATTTGATAATGTATATATTATTCTTTTCAGTCGAACTTTCTGATATTGATATATTGTATTGTACAACTAGTGAGATATACCTATCTACCTGAGATAAATTGCACAATTACTGTGATGTGATAATTTTTTAAATACATATTGTACAATTTCCAATTTTATTATTTGATTGAATATGTGTGGTTTGAATCCAAATAAAGATATTCTATTCTAAAAAAAAAAAATAATGCTATGAATTATCTTAAAAATTCGTTAAAATATTAACAAACTTTTGGTAACACAACTAGAATTGTTTAGAAGATTGATATACTGCCTGAAAATATTCAAATAAAATAAATGGACAAGCGTGTATATGACAATTAGATTAAATCGCAATTACACCACCTAAGTTTGGAAAGCTTGAAAGTAAACACTTATTTCTCTCTGGAATTTAAAAGTAATAATATTAATTACCAAATATAAAAGGAGAAAAATCTTCATATTAAATTATTTTTTGCCAAAATATAAAAAAAGTTTTGCTTTTATTGATCTTTTGCAGTTTAAATTTGAAAGTTTATTAATTTTTTTGTTTGAAAGTTAGTTTTTATGCATTTATAATTTGAATTGAGAATTAAGTATTGCATGAAAATGTAAGTCTATTGTACTACAGGTATACAAAAATTAAAAAAATTGCCGTTTAATTTGCCAAAACTCACATCGATTGTAATATCTGGTACTTAATATAATCAACTTTTGTGTAAGCAAAATGGCTAAAGTAAGGTTAGACACACACATAAAACATCAAACAGGAAGCAAGAAACTTATATTCTAAGGAACACACGAACGTGCGCACACACAAACAATTCATCAGTTTATATTAAAATTATATACGAACTACTTTTGCTTGTATAGCTATAGATAAGTTATGTTTTATAAAACAGCCTCCGATGAATTTAAATCTTTATGCTTTTTTTAAAAGAATACCTGAAAATTCGTTTGATTTAGAGTGTGATTTTTATAGATAAAATGCTTACATATTACAAAAAAGCCCTATTCCATGCCAGCAGTGTTTATCCTAAAATGCACTTAAATTCTCTTTTTAAGTTATCGGCTAGCCCGACCTACATAGTACACTGAGAAGCTATAACATTTACGTAGATAGAGAATGTTGGACTGTTCGATTGCAGTAAGCTTGTCCTATACATTTATGGCGTAACAGGCGTTTTATAGCATAAATAAACATGACTTTTGGATTAGGTACCGAAGAAGTCGCCGATAATTTAATTATTAGAGTAAACATTTCGAATGATGCATTTCCTTTAACAAGTCTACTGACATTAATTATCATTTGGTTTAGTTCGGCTTCACTGGTGTTCGGTTGCTGACTTCTCATGTTTACGTTAGTAAAGTTATCCATTTACCAGTTTCCTAAATATGTTTAATAACACAGCCAATACTAGACATTAAAATCTTTCAAAATAGACTCTGCGTGCTAAAATTTTCTAACTATTTCTCTTTCAATTAATTAAGAAAGCGCTTTGGTAGTTGAATTATTTTCGAGTCTATGTCGGCTTTCGATACATTTTCCATTTTACACTGCCTTCTACCTGTCTCAAGAGGAATAATTAGAGATATTGTGTTAGATGGATAATTCATATGATTGTAATTAAAAAAAAAGTCATATTCCAGAACTTTAAAATCCTTTAGCATGCTATTTTTTTCGATATTTAAATTTTTGATTATGAATATACCTCAAATATGTATGTCCTTATTTATGAATATATGACTGAAGTTTATATACATCCAGATAGAAAGTGTCAACATTACCTAGTAGACTTCATAACGAAGTTTACAAAGCTGCTCCAGTTACTTTCCTGTAATATTGACAATTAAAATTGAATTGAGAATTTCTATTTCGCTTATTTAGGAGAACATTTAGATGACACTTAGGTATGGGGAATTAGGAGTGATTACTGTTGTTAAAGGCGCAGATTAAATGAATGGTTTTATTAATATGCAGGCTTACCAATATAATTTTGATGCCGAAAGCACTCATTTTTAATTCTTCACATTTAAGGAGTTTACTTTAATTACGAAGACAAAATTATTGCAATCACAATGTTTTGACGTTTCAAATTCAAAAAAGTTATCGCAATTTTTTGTCCGCAGGTTTGTGATATTGTTTGTTGATCAATAGCATGATTGTTCTTAATGGCGAAAAATTATTCTGTCTAGCTATTTTTGTACCTTTAAAATGACGTACATTCTGTTCAAACGTGCGCCGACTGCATTATGTTGTTTGAAAAAATATGATATTTTCGATTCGATTAGTATTTACATCGTCTTGTCTTTGGTAAA
Source organism: Eudiplozoon nipponicum (assembly GCA_029291075.1). NCBI lineage: Eukaryota > Metazoa > Platyhelminthes > Monogenea > Mazocraeidea > Diplozoidae > Eudiplozoon > Eudiplozoon nipponicum. The sequence continues at coordinate 17,443 of JAQBSW010011067.1, read as the reverse complement.
TTTCTATACATGAATTTATAATCGCGCATTATATAAAATCCTTGGTAATTTCCGATCTGTCTTAATTTTCTTGGAATGTTTTTAATTTAACTGAGTTAAGTTCCGATTGAGATAAACGGCCAATTTTTACAGTGTTATGTATACATTCTTTATTATAACTGAATACTTCCCTACGTTTTTATATCTCAATTCAAATTACATATGCATTTAAATGGCGGGACTAAAATTTGTACTTGAGCATAAGTGCCCTGTGATGATATTGCCATGTTGAGACCAATCATTACATTTCACCTAAATGCAGGTATGGCTAGGCCTTTAAAATTTAGATTTAACAAACTGTGCCGTTCAAATGAGACACATGCAGCTATAAAATGTTAAAACGATTATCAAGGAACAGAAAGTCAGAAACTGATGCTTGACAATGTGGACAACTACATCTGCGCATCGGAACCTCGTATAATTATTCTTCAATAAAGGGAGCACGTAATGTTTGAAAGTGAGGTTAATTACCTATTTGACAGAAAATTAATGAACTATACAAAGAATTATTCGATAATGAGCAAGCTGTAAATGCATTTTCTGAGAGCTCTGGCTTACTAATTTTCCTTTATACGTGCTTTACTTGATCAGAAATACAATAAGAAGTCTTATGGCTTGGACTAAAATTTAATATACTGCCAAATCGCAAGAACTAGACGAATGAGATGAGAACAAATGCGATTATAATGAGTGTATAAAAAATTTTGGATCGTGAATTTTAAAAGTCGATCGATTTGTTTCCAGTTTAAAGCTAAACGACGTGTTGCCTATGAGCATTTGAAAGTGAGACCTAAACGATTAAATAGTATGTAGAGGAAATACATAGACAGATAAAAAGAATTTTTTTAAAAACAACTACCTTAGATTAATGAATTCAGATAAAGACTCAAGTATTGTTCTTATAAAAAACCAATGATAATATAAATAAACTAAACTTTGCTTTTGACGATGAACTGTATTACAAATTACATCCAGAATATAAAGAAAGATTGTTAGCTACCGAGCTATTAATATAGCATGAGATTAAAAATTCGCATGGATAAATTAAAAAACAAACAACCGATGGGAATTTTGATGAAATATATAACGTCATACGTCGCCTCAAATAATCGGATTTCTACGTTTGCAATTCTTCTTGGTATTACGGCAAAACTCACCAAAGCCTTCATTAGAGCAATTGTCAAATGCAGTCTCTTCTAATCTTCATTTTTACGTGCACCTAATGAAATTTTGACATAGCAATAAACAGAAAACAAATGACAAGACTCCAGAATTCTATCAAGAAATCCGCCGCTGCTCTGGCGATCAAAATATTTACGGCGATAGCAGGTGAATATTATTCTAGACAATAGAGTAAGATATTTCCTCGGACGAAAATAAAAAAACAAATTATTGATAAAGCTAATCAATTATGGCTGATTGAAACAAAACTAACTAAAAAGAAAATATATTCGTTTAAAAACGAAAATATTCTTTGTTTAAATTCTTTCGAGAATTTTTACTTATGAATTGTGCTTTATTTTAATTATCTGTGTTTCGTGCCTGCATTTTGTGGGTTTCTCTGTTGATATGTCTTCGCAAAATTATCAATTTTGATCTGAAACATAATATACCTTTACTATCATAAAGTTATCTTCTAATTCGTGCATATTGAGAACGGTTAATATGTATAAATTAATTTAAAAAATTATTTGGCAACAAAGGCCATCTAGTCCAACAATTGATAAGGCAAAGATACAATTCAGAAGTAGAGATTTGTATAATTGAGTGAAATAGTGAGTAGGAAAATATTTAACAATAAGGATGGTGGATGTTTGAAAAGTGAAGTGATATCGGAAACTTCGTGTTAGTTGTTCCAGTGGAGTAACATATTTCAATTTACTAGGATAAATCAACTAGAGTAAGGCTAGTGAAGAGTCAGAATAGCAGTGCCCTGTGTGGGATATTCGGCTTTCAATTTAACGAATTTATGACTTTGTTAGAAGACGAGGAAGAACTAGCTTCAGTCATTGATTGTCAGATATCTTCTGCGTAATATCCGAGTTTCCGTTAGTTTTGATTGACTAGGATGAAATGAACTAGAGTAAAGCTTGTGTAGAATCAGAATATCAGTGATATGAGCAGGATTTCCTGTCTTATGTTGAACTTAATTAAGACTTTTAGAAGGGGAAAAAGAACCAGCTTCAGACATTGACCGTCATATTTCTTTGTCGTAATTTTTGAGTTACTGATGGGTATCTGAAATGAAATGAAGAGATTTATAAGATTAAATTAAAGCAGAATAATAGAAGATTGGAAGCACTTCAATAAATAATAAAGAGTTTTTATTGTAATAACAATATGTAAGGTTTAGAGTCTAAAGCGATTTGTATAATTTGGAGGCTAGGCGGGAAGAAACTCAACGCTCCAAGACTTGTGTAAAGCCTAGAGATAAGGAATCAACAAAAAAGTACTACGGGTGAAGAATGAACCAGTTGCGCTTTCAATAAAAGTTTTCAAATAAGAATTTGTTAACGAAGTGTATGTGAAACGCCTTCTTAAACTCGTGTTGTTGTATGAGCTTCATTTTCGTAGGTAGTGCGTTAAATACACTTGTGGCTTTGGAAAAGAGATAGATTTTTAAAATATGTATATTGGTAGTCTGATTGGATTGAATTGTAGAGTTTCTGTTGCGCGTGACGTGGGGGTGACTCGGATGAGCTAAATTTGACAAAAGAAAGAAGTTGAGATCTTATGAATCAAAGAGATGACTCGTAAGTATTTGGTGAACCATAAATCGAGAAGATTTACAAGGAGCCGGTGCTCTCGATATTTCTGACTATGAGGGAAGAAATGCTTCAAAATCGAGAAGCAATCTGTTCAATGACGTAAGAGGAAGCTAAAGTGAGAGAACAATAAAATTTGCTAGCATAAGAGAGGATGGGTAGGACATAGTCTGTAAGTTATGTGAGGTTAAGATTAGGACTATTTGGCACAAAGCAGATCAAATAGGCCTATTTGAACAGTTTGGAAGAAATTTGATTAAGTGCAGAGAGAAGTCTAATGATTTAGAGAAAATATGTCAGGGTGCTTGACCAAGTCAATAATTTCAATATCAAGGGAAAAATTGCAGTCGGGAGAGAATGGAACGTGCTTAAGGCATATTTCATTAAACGAGTCTTATCCGGATTATATTTAAAACCCATTCTGCTAAGGAGATAGTGCAACGAAGATAGTAGCTGATTGACTAGAGGTGAGGAAGGTTTGGGCGAAATTGGGTTTTTGAATACTATTACAATGCCATCTGCATATTTTAGCAGTTGAACAGGATGTCTGCAACCTGAACCTATGCGAGTGTTAGGTTGAATAATATGGAGCCAAGTTCGTGGTGGACTCCATATCTGATAAGTGCTGAACTCGAGTGAGCATTTCCGACTTTTACATTTAAAAAAATGTTTCAATGGTTAAAACAGACAAGCTTAAGGACGCTGCCGCAAATATAATTTTTCAATAAGATGGATTCAATTACTGATAACTATACTGAATCAAAAGACTTGTAGATATCAAAATAGGGAAGATTTCATTCATGACCTTTGGAAATGAAAGAGTAACAGTGGTAAATACCACTGATTAAATTAGTGGAAGTAGAGCGTCAAATTAAGAAACCATGTTGATCATCAAAGCGGCAGAAACCACCTCGTGATATAATGAAATTTTAGATTAACTTATATATGATCATGTCGAAGATTTTATCGAAAGCAGGGACACTACTTATTGTGCGGAGATTTTGAAAAAGAAGTTAGGCGATATGCCACTTTTTGGGGTAGGAGAGATCATCGAGTTAAGGCACTCCAGAGGAAGATAGGTAGTTTCGAGGCATCTGTTGACAAAATCGGCAATCAGAGTGAAGCGTTTCAGATCAAGAAGAGTAGCCATGCTGCCGAGACACCATATTGATAAAATTAGTGCCTAGATTTAATGTCTTCGATTATTTCATCGACCATGGCCAACGAAACGTTGAGTCAATGCAAATTCTCATTATCACCATTATCGAACATCTCAGTAGATACAGTGGAAATGGAATAATAATTTATAAGATAATTCAGATAGTCGTCGGCAAAGCCAGAGTCATTCCGATCAGAAAAGTTTGTTTGTTCTTTTGGACTAATGTATCAGTTGGTTTTTGTTCAAAGCGAATTTTTAAGGGAGTTGGGAGTTATCCGAATGCATCTTTTGATGCCGAGGCCTTGTCTGTTGATTAATTGTTTAATATGATCAGCAATACGTCGGAGAGCAAGAACGAAAGAAAGTGACGAAGTGCGTTATCATGAATCACGTGCAAATTTTTTACGCACCTTAAGAACAAGTAATTTTCTAGGTCAAACGTTTGCTGTGCTCTTTTGTGTATGAAGTGCACAGCCTTAATTTTTATTGATTAATTTAGGAAATATAATTTGGTCTAGCTGGAGGCTTGTCTTAAATTTCAGGACATGATGACATGACTGAATGAATCGCAGGTTTGAGTCTGATAGACTTGTATGTAAAGATCAACCCATTATTCTACAGCTCATATATCAATCAGGAAACAACACACTCCTGTAGACACTCTAAGACTGATACGGGTGTAACTTCTCGAATAAATGAAATGTCATGCGACATTACTAAGAAAACCAAATAAGGATTCGGAGATAACAGTTGCTGTGAATGGCACTTAACAGGGCCTGGGAGACATTCACCGGCAACTCCCGTGAGAGATTGTGAGTATTTGCAGCGTGGGGATGTCCATAAATCCTTATAGACATTAGCTCTGTCTGTCCTGTTCGTTGGCTGATGAGCTTTTGAGTAGATGCACGTTAACAAGTAGAGTTGACGAAGCACGATGTGTTATTTGCTGTTCGAATGTGCTGACTAATCATGTTGAAGGTCTGAGGCAACACAGAGACTGTTGGCCCACATAGAAATCCAATTATTAGATGATCGATTACGTTTGACTGGAAGCACAGCAACAGGAATAGTAGCCTGACAGAAGACTAGCTGACACAACGGGGTAAAGCGCAAGAAGAACAATCGGTGTAGATAATCAGTGCAACAGAGAAGAGAACAGTAGTTTGCGCGTTTTCATTGGTCCTGCGTATTTATTTTTGAATTTAATATTGACAATGACAGTGAATTATTTTGAACCGTTACACTGTCTTTCATTTTTGAAGCCTCTTCTCGTTAATATTATAAGTGCATTTGCAAGTCCTTTTAGGAACCAATAAAACACTGTTTAATCTAAAGATTGCAACACAGTAAGGAATTCTAGTAATAGCGTTACAACACAATTCAATGGGTATTGTGTTTATCTCAAGGTTGCAAAATTGATTTATATCATTATTTTTTATTTAACCACTTTTAAAATAATTTAAAATTTAGCACTATTCTGTGTTCTAATAATGTATAAAAATGTAACTGATTAAAAGAAAATTTAAAGACAATGTAATACGTTTACTTTTTCAATTAAAATATATAAACATCATTAATAATATTTCACTTTTTTACTGCAATTATAAAAGAGGTCAACGGGATGAGTGAAACCGTGAAACTGCTGCTCACATGTGGATCTGGTTTTGAAAGTTACTTATTACATGAGCTAAAAGAATATTTTAGGTGTTCTCCTACAGCCATCCAAGGAAAGGTTTACGCCACAATTATTGAAGATAAGATTGTAGGGCTAAATTACCTGTCCTTTGCTGAGAGGGCATTTTATGTCTTGTACCTCAATACCGATGTGGAATTTATGTTAGGTTTGTGCGTATATTTGAGATTTATACTAAGAATTTGAATCTAAAATTGCTTTCCTACAAGAGCAGCTCCGAAATGTTGATTGGGAATCTAATCTGCTTTCAGCGTATATTAATGCTAAAAAATTTAATTCGGCATTAAATTTAAATAACCTGCGTGTTCGCGGGAAGTTTAATGTTCAGATGTTTGTAAAAATCAGACCGAAGCATTTGATAAAACACACAGAGGTATGTTTTTAATTTAATTTCATAAGATCCTTCGATATGCCCTCATGAGACAATTGTCTCATGTTTTTAATTTTGTAAGGAACGGTGTAGACGATTTTAATAGCAAACTGGAGGCAAGTTGTTGCGCTTTACGTTCTAGCTTAATGTAATGATCCATGAAAAATGTATATTTATAGGAATACCATTATGTAAGCAATTTATTTTACATTGAAGGTAGAAAGCTATCTGTTCGTAGTTATGCCAGTCATACCGGTTTACGCAGTACAACAGCCTGTGCTATATTATGGCAAATTAAGGTTAGCTAAATAATGTTCGTTAACTTGCTTTACCATATTTAAAATTAGCTTTTATGTTCATTGCTTTCTGCCTTACGAACTGAAATGCCTTTTACTTTTTTAGCATGGAGTCTATAAAAATTGTAGTATCATAATATTCAAAGATTTTTCCAACGAGTTCAGTTATAAAATCTTTCATTTTCTTCAAGTGTTTACGATGGAATAACATAAAATCGAAGCAGATGTAGATCGATTTATTTGAATAATTATATAATTTATTTTCTTTCATCTCCCGGGACAGACAATAATAATTTATTTGTCTGACATGGTAAATTTTTGCTATCCACACTTTATTCTAAACGTTTTTGTATTCATTTCCTAATATATTCTGTCGAAAACTCATGACATTCAATGTTAACAAATTATACATCAGGTGAGATGTTTCGTTTGATTAACTTTACTTTTACTTTTGTCTAGCTGGTTTAATAACAAGTGCTGTTATTTGGTCATGTAGGTTTACGTAACGTATGCGCACGTATTCTTACATGCCAAGCTGCTCAGTTTAACATAACTAACTACATGCATATATCCATATAATTGAAACAAACATTGCCTGTCAATTTCACTATGCATGTGCCACTCATAAATGTTATAATTAAGAGTATATATAGCCTACACATGCGGCATTTCTTTAATATTTCACTTATAGGTATATATTGCAGTTTTGCTTTTGAAATCAGTTTTGTTTAGAAAATGAATATATTGCATAAGAGTATTCCACTTGAATCAGTGGACGGGTGTTTATATAAACCTGGCTAGGAATTATCGTGGAAGAGGGACCAGATCGAGAAATAGCATCAAAAACCAAAATCACTTAAGCATAAATATCAATAGTGACAAACCCAGTTTGCAGCCAATCATAAATACTCAACAGTGTTTCTCACAGCTATTACAATTTATATCGAGCCTATCATCTAATGTAAAATATTTCCTATCATCGTTTTTGTAGGAAGACCGCAGTCGTAATTTCTTACATGTGAAACTGCGCGAGCGCAAATTTGTGCTTTAAAGGAACTTTTATGAGTTGAGCTGGTGAGTTCTGTTAGAATTGTCCATAAAACTATTAAGCTCATAAGGTTTTCATATACGAAGAGTGATGCCAGGTTGGCTTGCCATATACTGTTATTGCATATGAAAGGCATATACAATGAGATTTAGCGACCAAGATCCTGTCTTGGAAGTGGCTTTAAAAGCGACGAACAATTTATCTCGATAGATTTCTTTAAATAAAATCACGTGGCTGACGGTCATTTTGCTATGTTGTTCGATGACTGATTAAATTAAATGGGATTGGTGCTTACTTTAAGCTCGCAAAATTGATTTAAAGAATTTTTACCACTAACCGCGCAAGCAATGATTGTTTAATCTGGATAGATGATGCACGTTACCTTTTGGTGGCAAACGATCTGAGTTAAGAAAAACTGAATACATATCCATCTCCACTAAGAATGGGAAACTTTGTGTTCTTTTATAGTCCACATACAGTCATGATAATTATAGCTAATAATTACAAACTGTATCGGTAAGTGTGCAGTTTAAACAAGGGATGCATAATCTGATAAGACTTAGTGTAAATAAGTAAAAATAGGTTATTGCAGATGAGCCTGAAATTGAGGCCACTATGGTGGTCGCTTATACTGGTAATGAGACTCGAAAGTGCGGCGAAATGCACGAATTTGGTTCAAGACTCATTCCCGGTCAAAATCCTGCTGGATTGGCCTAATTTGTTTCTTTTGCTTTTTTCGAATCCGTTTTGGGATAAAACAAGTAGCCACCATTAGTGCAGCATATAGAAAATTGTCATTAGAATAGTTCACAGGAGAGCTAGTATTTTCTTTTCGGTGGATGAGCACCACAACGGCACTCTTCTACCCATTTGTTCCTTCTTCTAGATTGCAGCATTCAGCTGTGCATGTTTTTTAAACCTTTATTCCACTGTACTTCATAGATTCAAAAGAAATGTAATTAATTCTAGAGGTTTGGGGGCCAATAGTCGCATTGTATTAATCGTTTCTAGTAGACATGTTCGCGCGGTTTATGTTCGATCTTCTTGTTTGGCCATTCTTTTTAGTTTAAAATAAAATTTTGCATCGTTGACCCATTCAGAATGGTTATCTGGTCTGTACATGGTGAGTTTTACATTGCTATCCATAGAATTGTGGCCAACAGGACCACCATCTAGAGCATATTTCTTCGCATAATGGATCCTGACGCGGTCGACATCACTACCATAGGAGAGCCTCTGAGATGCCAGGCTGGGATAACCAAAACACTCGGTATGATCATCTTATTTAGAAAAACTAAATTCCTCAGAACTTTCTCTTAAACTGCATTTCTTAAGTCCTTCGATTAATTGTTCTGTATCCTCAGTTTTCTCATAACTAGCCATAATGTTAAAATAAGATTTATAACAATTTATTTATTATAACAATATGTGTCTCATCGTCTCACTGAAAGTCACAGGGAACTGAACAGAGTTGAAAATCTTGAAAACAATTATCCACGTCAATTGCCAGAAGCAAATTTAAGATCCTTCCAGAAAAGTCAAATAAGAATAATAATTTCGTTGTGAACTTCAATACTTTATTACCAAAATGTCTCAAATCAGAACCATGCAGCAAAGCATACAAAGAAACTGAAAATATCAAGATGACAATATGTACAAAGGCAAATTACAAATGTATTTAATTATTCTTAAAAAAACAAAGCATTGTTTTATGAAACTAGCGATAACATCAAATATACGAAAATAAAAATTTCTTTATTTTCATATGAGGAGTTAATTAATTTCTAAAAAATTAACTGACATCCACAAATTGCTATTTCTTTCCATACTTTTGAATTGTACCTTATCATTTCAATTGTTGGGCCAGATGGCCTTTTTTGCCAAATAAATTTATTATTATTACTATTATCGATTCTTAATTTTTTTCTCTTTTTTAAATCACGTTCTTCTAAAATACATTTTATTATGGCTTTTTTATTTATTTCCGATTTTATCCTCGCCTAACATAACCCTATGTTTATGTATTTCGTGTTTATTTATTATATAAATTATACGGTGATTTGCTATTCGGAGAGCTTGTCTTTAATTGTGTGTATTTTATTTTCGAACTGTTTTGACATATCTTTCTGTCCCCGATGATTTCTCTGCTTTTACCCCTGTCTTACTGTCGTTATTTTTCACCTAATAATCATAGTAACACACTTTTAAAGATCTCATCCTTTAGCAAGCTTACTAGATATTTGATATCGTCAATTTTATGTCCCCAAATCCTTGCTGCCTGTATGATATTGATTTATAATATCACCAACTTCGGTGCCAAATAGTTAAAAGCATATTAAGATAATTTTTGGCTTAATAAATAATGGTTCTAACAGGCACACTTATTTCTCTGTATATTTACTTAACTTCTATGGTGTTTAAATCAAGCCAACAACAGTTATTTTAGATCCAATGTGTGGCAATGGAATACTTTTGGCGGAGCAAGCTATGAACGCATATCGTTCTTCATATTTCTCTGAAGATACAATCGTTTCCTGCCGGCAACCGTTTATATTATTGGGTACAGATAGAAACTTTGATCAGCTAATGCACACGCGTTCTAACTTGACAAACTGTGAGACAGTAACATTTTGTGGGGACAGTAAATCGTGGTTTTCGTGGGATTTGCTTTGCTGTGACATTGATAGTAAGTTATAAGCGCATTATTTTATTTTCATTGAATTTCCTTTCAAGGATGCTTCTAAAACAGGATAGAATAATTTTTAACTGGAAAGTCACAATTGATATGCTTTGCTATACTGCAAAATCGATGCAATTTTGGTTTATTTATACAATTCATTGAAAATTTTTTTATTTAACCCATTAACTAATACCTGTAGTTAAAGTAAACTCTTACAATAATGCCACAGCACTGATTTGTCTTTGTAAACTGATTTGCTCATCGTTTTCACAATAGGCCATTGCTGTAAAAAAATCATATTGCTTTTTTGCGTTGCTTTTCCCATTATCTTGAGGGCTTAAGCATGTTTGCAGTTTACTATTGGTGGTCTGTCTTTAACCTCGAAACGTATGAATTTGGTTTCTGGTGACTTCAACATGGATTTTATAAATGCATGCATTAGCAGTTATATAAATTTAAAATCTAGAACCGTCTTAGAGTGTTTGACAAAATAAAACACCTCTATATATCGTGGGAGAATTCTACTCTGTGTACAAAAGGCAACGTGCGCAGTGAATTTACATTGAAATTATCTATCATGATATTTTATGGTAGGGATCTATGTTTTTATGCACTAGTATTTATTAATTTGAGTTGAGAGTTTACTAAATGTAACGTCTAGTAGCCGGGGATGCGAAAATCTGCTACGGCCTGGGACAAAAGGTCATGGAATTCATTTAATTAGAACGTCTGGTGGTACCAAAAACGACATTCACGATTTAAATACACACTAGATTTGTTACAGCTGTACGCGGAAGACTGCATTATACTCTGGAATCGCTTGTCTATTTCGTTATACAAAAAGTCAAAATCTCCTGTAAATAGCATCCCTTCAGTTTTCTTGATGCTGCGATGATTGGCATTGACTAGTTATAGACGCAAGCACCTGTGCTACTATTCGACTCGATTATTTAGGCGAATAAATTTAGGTCCTTACCAGTTAAGCGTCATAAGATATTACTCAGGAACAAAATATATGAATCGTGCGATGTTCTGTCACCATCGAACCTAGTTATGCACCGCTGACTATGTGGTTGATTATTGTTTGGCTTTGGAAGGCCTTGCACCGCCAAGTAAGCTAAAAATATTTTTGCTAAGAAATAATTTTTATCAACGAAAGATATTTTGCTTTAAGTAGCAAACTTGACTTGTTTCATGATTTATTCCGACTTATTCATGCTACATCAATTGTATGTCGCCCGTTTAACTGCATACAATCATTTTAATGTAGAAACAATTAGTTTAGCTGTAGTTGTACCATAACTGATGTACTCAATGTTTCCAATCAATGCATGTTTGTCAGACCTTCCGTTCAGAAGTGAGTTCATAGACACATTGGTGTGTGACATGCCGTTCGGTAACAAGCACAAAATTCAATGTCGCAGTAGTGGTGTGCTGGGAACGAGACAAACGGATAAATACTTATTTTCCGTCTACAGAGATTGGTTAACATCTGTTTTCAGGTAGGTCAAAATGACATTTTGTTTTATCGAAATTTATTCTTCAACCTTTTCAATGTTCTTATTTATAATTTTTGAATTGTTAAGAACATGGCAGTAAGAGAAGTTCGGGATCTGTATGTTTCGTGATAAAGATTGAAATGTTTTAAAGGGTTATTTGTTAGGCACTGTATCTATAGAGGAAGGTTGTGTTTTTAGATCCAGATATTATTGCAAACGATACTTTCAACCAAACGATCTACCCCATAGACGCGTGCGTTTCCTTATTAAGCTTTATGCTCATTGTAAATTTCGACTTCGATATAGGAAACAACTGACATTGAAATCATGAATGGTTCATGTACTCTAGGTTGACTTATCTATCAGGAAAAAACGTCGAGAGAATTTATTATTATCGTCTTTACTACAAACCTAGATTATTTTAACCACGTATAAGTATGGCGTGCATATATAGAAGAAAATGTCTTTCTAGACGGCATGTTCAATGTAACCATATGTCAGTAAGGTATAATTAATGAGACTTGTCCATTGGGCTTTGTTTTCCGCTGGATTCCTATTCATGTGTCGCCTGGGTTGTGAGGGTGCGGTTTGGTATAATAAAATGACCAATAGCGTGAATAACAGCGCGTGGCACCGAGATTTCCGGCTTAACGTTTCTTTGATTCTAGCCAGATTTGCCGTGGTAGCCAACTCAATCGGCGATTCTGAACCAGGTGTGAGTGTGATGGCGTGTCGATGAGATTCCGGATAGAACTTGTTGGCTCGTAAGTGTTTCTCTGACGACAACATAAATGATACCGAGCGACTGTCGTGGATAACAGCGGTGCAGGAGCTGACAGTTGTAGACAGTCATCTACCAGGTACAAGTGACAAGGCAAAGTACCGACAGTATATTGAATTGAATATATTGTTCATGATGCCTAGTGATTTCAGTGTGGTTTCCATTGTTCATCAACGAAAATTGTTGCGAAGTTAATGCACCCTGAAATCTGTCAAAAGCGAATTGTCTAGTATTACTGGGATCTCGAATAAATGTATTAATTGACGAATAGCGGTAGAGTGTCGTTCAACTAGATCTTGGGCTTCGGGTACAGATTGGCTAAAACGAATTTTTCTCGCATTTATATTTCAATTATACTTTGTAGACATTTGCTGGCTGTGTACACGGTTTCAGCTGCATTATTGAAGTGGCTCCGTTTAGGATTGCTCCGTAGCAAAAAGGCAAAAATGTCGTTCGAACATTGTACGCACGGCAAATATCTGCACTGTATGATTCAAAGGTAAATGCGAGGAAAACAGTCGTTACGGCCAATTTAGATTTGAAGTCTAGGTAGTGTTATTATCACGCGCGCAATCAATGATTGTCTTACGTGATTGCACAGAACTTGTGCAGCCGACATTTCCAATCAATGATAACGTTTTTCACGCTAATTAGCATTCTAATTGACCAGTCGATCGAACGGTTTTCCACAGAAAATAAATATAAACACGGAAATGATGAAAAAATATATCCCATGCTCTTCGTTATTGTATAGCGTTTTTTATTCATTTTCTTGCTATAATATTTAAATGCCTTAGAGTAATAATAATAATAATAATAATAATAATAATAATAAAAGACATTTTTTATTGCTTAAAATTTTTATTTAGGTTTCTTTCGACGAAAAGCAACTTCAGTATACTAGTTGAACGTAAAGCAGCTGATTTACTATTAAGCTTTCTCGACTCGTATAGAAATGCAACAATATCAAGAACGATCTGTGCACAAAACGTCTTACAGACTCCAATAACAATGGGTCTCACTCAGGCTAGCATTCTATCTGGACAATTAATTGAACAATCTGTCACTGAAAGTAAATATAATCAGGAAAAAAATGAGACTTAAATATAATTTATGAAAAAAATTGTTTTTCATTTTCGTAGGTTTTGTTACCTTTTGAAATACGATTGTTACATTAATTAACCAATTAGACGAACATTGATCCTGCGGATGATGATGACAATTAAGTTATAGGTTTGCGGACTTGAGCCCCATTCCTTTAATTATTCGTACAACGTAGCAATACTGCTGTCGTAAATTCAGCTGTCACTATCAAGGAATCTTACATGCATTGCGCATGCGACTGACAGCAATTTTGCTTTATTGGGCGATTGGTTCAATAAATGGTATTAGCGTTTACTTGAAATTCGTACACTTGATTTAATGATTTGTCACCACTCATGAAATCGACGATTGTTTTATAACTAGCATATCTGTTGCGAAAGCTGTAAAATTTTGTTTACATGACTGCATAGAAGATGGGCTGCCGACTTTCTAGTCACTTACACTGGGCCTAACATAGGCTAGCGTTATATATATCGAGTACATCGACAAATCTATCAATGAAGATACATGTCCTGAATATTTAGATATTGTGTTAAATATTTATTTTTTGCTATTTCACAGATTTTGAAATGGGTAAACTTGGATTTTACCATGGTGATTAATCAACTAAGCGCTAATTAATCACACGGGTAGTGATAGAAATGTAAAGAATTTTTGCGTATTTAAATAAGCATTCTTTTAATTTTCTATCGCCATTGACTAATTCGGAACAATTGATAGCACTCGTAGGTCAGTGAAATTCTGATTCCATTGAATTTTCATGTGCACAACGTGCCTGTTTCTGTGATTGATGGGTTATCATTGGTCCTGGCACTCCTAAGCCTTCCACATGAGTAATGTCTATTGAAAACTATGTAGTACCAAGTTTTGGCGAAATATCTTAGACGTTTCGGAGCGCCGTTTCTCGTTCCATCTTCAGGACTCCAACATAATATTCACGTGGCAAATATGGTATTCGTATTCGAAACCAATCTCTTTATATTTGTTCTACTTGGTACAGTTTAGGTATGCTTAAATATCAGGTGTTTGGTAACTATGTACCTATACTCAGTCGTACGAGAAAAGACTTCCATCATACATATATATACAATTTTGAGTACACTCATATTAATTAACATACAGAATAAATTTAAACAAACTGTGTGGATTAACATACACGCCTATTCATGTTGTCACAGTTTCCTAATTGCTTTGTAAGACGCATAGAATAATCAACAAAACTTTCTTTTCAATTCACTTACCAGTCGCAGAATATAACAAAATCTCTTTCAGAATGCGGCTCTCGCGCATGAGTTTTTAAATGCACTGCATTCACAACTGCCCCTATTATTTTCATTTTGTGCGGCTTGTTAAATGAAAGGGTATTGGCGTTTATCGCAAGTACGCCAACTAAATTTAAATATTTGTATTATCATCCGTGCAATCAAAAATTGTTTTATTTAAAAAAATGCGTGTGAAGAAAGTTGCAGAAATTTTGTTTCAGTGACTTCATATACATTGTGCAGGCGACATTTGATGTATGAGAGGCTGGTTAAATCAAATGAGATGAGTGTTAATCTGAAGTCTACAAAATTAATAAGGTATATAAAAAACAGTCGCGCATTTGAAATTTCAATATTTGGTGCATCCATTAAAATGACTACAGAGCTAATGAACTGTTTCAGTTGGGTATACAGTTTAGATTAATTTCTTAACTTGCGTAACCAATGATGTTTCATTTATATTCTAAGTAAATGATATACAGTGCAATTATATATATATATATATATATATATATATATATATATATATATATAAGAACAAAACAACGTACTCCATGGAATAACATTTATTAATAAATCTTATTTCTACCAGTATCTACAGCCATTGTTCTGGATTCGTTAGTATATTCGTTCATCCAATCCCACTGTACATGTGTTGTAACCAATCTCCTCTTCGTTATGCTGGCCTTTGCTTTGCGCAATTTAGACCACTGCTTTTGCGCAATTTAGACCATTCCTTTTGCGTAACGTCATTTGGTGTGTCATCGCTTTCATTGTAATTGCGTCCGTAATTGATGTATGTGTCGTATTTTGCGAAGCGTTGGCTATTTTTAAAGGCATGTCGGTTATGTCTTTGTTCCAGTCCAATTTAATTTCTTTTTGAATTATTTTCTGCACGTTTAAGCAGGGCTTCAGCTTATTAATTGCAATAGCTTCAAAAGCCAGAAGCATTTTCTCTGTTTTTGCCTTGTAGAGAACTGAAAAATTGTTACTACTAACAGCATGACCTGTGAGTAGTACATGTTCGCAAATTGCTGATTTTTGTGCAGGAGCTGCACCCCTCTTTAATAGTTTTTGAGGGAGATGCTGATTTATTCTAGTTTCGAGCCTCTTTTTGATCTGCCGATGTACTGAGCGTTGCAGGTACATTGAAATTTGTATACAGACAAAGGTGTTGACGTCACAGAGAGGCTATCTTTTTCATTCGTGCGCATCAGTTTTGTTGTGTTGAACACCACTCTCACCTGTATTGATGGAAACTGTGCTTTTGTCGCTCGAATTACTTTTCGTTTGAAGATTTCCGCTGGAAGATCACCTCCAAAGGGAACACTAAGCGTTACTATCTGGGGAGTTTGATTTTCTTCCAAATTGGCCTCGATTTTGTTGCGTTGCCTCAAGTTGTATTCGATGAACCAGTCCGGCTAGCCATTATTTCTCAACGCTTCGCGAAGCAAATTTAGCTCTAGTTCAATGTTGTCCGGTGAACAAATCCTGCGTATTCGTGTGCCCAAATTTATTATTAGGTTCCTTTTGTACGCCCTCGGCACACTACTCATATAATGGATATACTGTGCAGTCCAGCTTGATTTCTTGTCAACTGACCTTGAGAGAGTATCTTCTTCATCTCTCGTCATTTCTACATCTAGGAAGGATAAATATCCGTCTTTTTTTCTTCTATTGTAAACTTGATTGCCTGGTCTACCTTGTTTATGTGATGTAGCAGTGAATTTGTATCTTCATCCTTTTCAACGACCATGAATGTATCGTCAACGTAGCGCACGTAAAAATGAGCTCCATTGATAAATGGTTTTAAACCAGTTGTTTCTAAATGGTGCATGTATATGTCTGCCAATACTGGTCCAAGAGGACTACCCATACCTATGCCGTCAATTTGTCTGTAGAAGACTCCTTGGAATACGAATTGTACGTTAGATGTGCATAATAGAAGTAGTTCTCTCATGTCGTCCACTTCTATCAGTGCTTCCGCTCCTGATGATCGTATATATTCACATAGGATATTTATAGTTTTATTTACTGGAATGCTAGTAAAGAGTGACTTTATATCGAGGGACACCATATTCCTCTCTTTCAAATTTAGGTCGCGAATTTTTTCTACGAATTGAAAGCTATCCTGTACAACGTGGTCTATTTTTCCTTTCATGATAGGCTTTATAATCCGGCATAATAGTCTGGCTGCCTTGTGCTGTGGGGAATTTATCATAGATAAAATGGGTCTGAAAAGCGGAAGTCCTTCATTGTTGATCATTTTGTGAACCTTGGGCAACCCATATAATATCGGTTGCGTTGAACCTACGGGCTTGGCATGTTTGCAATCTGTAATAAAAGCATTTTTGTGCTCTATGTCGATTTCTTGTTTAGCCTCGACCTTCGAAATAATTCGGTTTAGAATCTTCGTTATGGAATTTTCTAATTTTGCCGTAGTGTCGCGTTGTACCTCTTCGCGTTTAAATTTTGATTTGTCATTCAGATCTTCCAGCGGAAATCTTCAAACGAAAAGTAATTCGAGCGACAAAAGCACAGTATCTATCAATACAGGTGAGAGTGGTGTTCAACACAACAAAACTGATGCGCACGAATGAAAAAGATAGCCTCTCTGTGACGTCAACACCTTTGTCTGTATACAAATTTCAATGTACCTGCAACGCTCAGTACATCGGCAGATCAAAAAAGAGGCTCGAAACTAGAATAAATCAGCATCTCCCTCAAAAACTATTAAAGAGGGGTGC